>PISX010006713.1:0-94960 GCA_004024625.1 Mellivora capensis | reverse complement strand
GGGGGGGGAAAGAGGAAGGGAAGCCAAGGTGTTCAGTCTGGCTGACTGAGACTTGAGGACATTGCCAGGAGTCCAGCAGTACAGAGAGTACCAACATGGGGGAGAATGGTGCCTTCAGGCTGCCACACCAGACCTGGTGTCTTGGTTCAGCCAGGTGGAGCGTGGGGTGGAGCTGGAGGCAAGTTCTTGGTGGCCTTCCCTGAGGGCCAGTATCAGAGCAGCACAGGCAAAATTCGGCCCACTCTTACAACTTGGGGTGCATCAGGCGAAAATGCAATGGACAGCAGAGGCAGGAGTGGGGAGTGTCCTGAAAGAAGTCAGATGAAGATGGGCCATCAGGGCTGAGTATGACCAGAATATGAAGGGCAATAAGGATGCCAACCTCCAAGATAACCATGTGTGGTTGTCCAGGTTGTGCACTGTCCCAAAGAATCCTGCTGATGGGTTGGGAAGCTGAAATTCAGTCTGTTCACCAAGCTATGCTTTCTCAGAGGCTGCATCCACCCAAAGGGGCCCATTTTTTTCTAATCTGTCCTAGGGTGCCATGGGGCCAGCACAGGCCTGCCCCACTGGGTCTGGTACTCAGGAAATTCTTGAGGTTTTCAGAGCAGAGGACAGTTTGAAAATACTGCTAAAGGGGGCACGGGGGAGAGAGAGGAGGGAGGGTGAGCCTCCAGAAGCAAGGCCAGGAAGAAGAGCCCAGGGCTGGGGCAGAGTACAGTTAGGGGGTCAGCCTTGGGAAGGGGAGGGGTCTCTCCTCCTCTGAATTGGAGAAGAGGGAAGGGAACAAAAAGAACAGAAGAAGCAGTATGGGGAGGGCCTCGCCTGGCCATGTTCTAGCTGTGTGACCTTGAGCAAGTCACTTAACCTCACTGTGGCTCAGCTCCTGCATCTTTAAATGGGGATAATAATAGTACCTACCAAACAGGGTTGTTCGAGAATTAAAAGAGAAACATGTAGTTGCTCGTTTAGAGCCACGTGGCACGTAGTAAGCACTATATAAAAATCAGCTAGTATTGTTTTGAATTGGGAAGGAGGGAACAGTGACAGACATTTAATCATTTGAATAAAGTCAAGTGCAGAGAAAGCTAGCCCGCCCAAACTCCACGTTGGGGTGGAATGGGGTGGGGAGGGGAGGCAGAGCAGAACCGTAAGCAGCTGGGGAGACCGCCCGGGTCCTGGGGACTGCTCAGCTTGGCGCTCCTGGCACCATAGAGAGCACACTCAGGACACCAGTGCATAAACAGGCCGCCTCTATAGGCCACAGGAGCCATGGAGTCATTCTCCTATTATACCCGACACTGCGCTGTGAACAGTGGTGAGGATGGAGGGTTCGGAAACTGGCAGAGTGGCAGAGATAATTGAAAAGGCTGGAAATCAGAGGTCAGAAGAGAGATGGCAAGCCCAGGGTGAGTCAGGCAGTGGGAGGCAGGCTGGGGGCTGAGCGTCTGCCTTCGTGTCTCTGTGTGAAGGGCAGTGTCCCCAAGGATGGGGATAGCTGCTCGCTGTCTCCGATGAGGACAATGGGTTGAAAGGGAAGGGCCTGAGCCTTGGTCATTTCATTCTGCCTAAGGAGTATTTCCGACAGGGCGTAGGGTTTGGTGAAATGTGTTTCCATGGAGAGTGCTGGAATCTCAACCCCCTGAGAAGAGTCTGTCTGTGTGGAGGAGGCGCTGGACTGGGGGACTTCTTTAAATCCTTAATGACTTGACGGAACAGCAGGGCTCAGGGGCCGGGTCCTGTGAGGGTTCCCTCTTCCCCTACTGAGGTGCGGACGCTCCTGCTTCCTTGTCCGCCCTGGAGCCCATCTGGTTCTTGCATTCTCTGCCCCTGACGGCAGACAGAATGGGGCCAAGAGGCTACTGCGGGGACCTGTGGGGTGCTGGAGCAAGCGTGTGTGCGCATGTGTTTGCGGGTGCACGCACGCACACGCTCATGTGACTAGGGGTGGCAGGGACACATCTGCAGGCAGGCTCAGAGGAAGAGAAGGTCCCAGCAGCTGGCTCCAGGCTGAAGTCCGTGTTGCCTGGAGTCCCTCTGCTCCTGGGCACGGTGCCAACCTGCACCATCTGAGCACCCGAGCCCTGGGGAGAATGCTGAGCCTAAGAAAAGCCTCTTTCACATCTCCTGGCATCTGTTCCCAAATTCCCTGCCAGCCCAGGGCTGTCTGGGCCACTAGCCATGACCAGAGAGGAGAGCGTGCAAGCAGGTGGTGGAGACAGGGCCTACAGGGGCCACGCTCACTCCAAGGCCTCCCCACCAAACCGGACCCGGCCAACAAGCCCGGCTTCCTGCCTCAGCTGGGATTCCACTGGAGACACTGGGCAAGGTGGGCCGGTGGAGAGAGACTCACTTCGACACAAAAGCTACCACCTGGCAGAGAGTGGCGAGGGCAGAAAAAAGTACCATTCTTCCAGAGGGGGGACAGGGAAGGTGGGCCCAAGGAGGCGGAGCTGTCCATGGGCGGGGGGGTGGCGCAGGAGAAATGAGGGAGGGAATTCTAGGCAGCTGTAGCATGAAGAAGGGTTCAGAGGTGGGGTGCAGGAAGGATGTGGGAAACCCTGGCCCGAGAAGGGACTGGAAGTGTTGGGGAAGGGAGAAGAGAGCAGGCCAGGTAGGGGGTAAGGTTGGCCAGTCTGTGTGCTGGACCAGGACACCCAGACTGTGTTGTGTACATTTGGGGAACTAAGGAAGGCTTCTGAGTGGTGGGTGGCAGCTCAGAGCTATGCTTAAAAAAGTAAAAACATTAATAACAGCTCCTACTTCCTGAGACTCTCTGCGCACCAGGCCTTGTACGAGGCACTTTCCACACTGTATCTCTCAACCCCAGGCCACCCAGCTACCGACCAAGAGAGGGGAGCAGTATGAGTGGTGGGAGAGGCAGCAGGCCTGGAATCGGGACACATGGCTCTTGGGTCCGGCTCGGGGGCTCTAACCTTGAGAAAAGTGGGAAAGACCCCCACTTTCCCAGGCTTCACTGTCCCCAGCTGTTGAATGCAGACCACCCCTGCCCAGTGGGCCACACAGGAATGTTCCTCAATACTGGAGAGTGCTGTGCCCAAGTGGGTTTCCTGAAACCCACTTGAAGGGCACACACCCTGTCCAGGGCTTGGGAGCTGAGCCCTTCTGTGAGTAGCAGCTGGAGCTTAGCAAAGGCCCAGGGACCCTTTGGGCCAGTGCAAGTAAAAGGGAACAGGGGCGCTTAGCCAGTGTGAAGGCCAGGAATCAGAAGCCCAGGTCTCTCCCTCCCGCTCTCTCCGGCGACACCACCCCTGTCTCTGCTGTGTCCAGTCACTCTGGCTTCTCTTCCCCTGCAACTCTGACTCGTGTGTGACTTTGACTCACAGTGGTCTCACCTAGGACCCAACTCTTTATAACCCTGCGGCTCAGCCCCCCAAAACTGCCCAGCCCCTCAGCCTGGAACCCCAGTCCCTGAGAGGTGACTGATTGGCTCAGCCCAGCTGAGAGCTTCGGTTGTGGTGGATCGGGGGCTACCACGAGTCCAATCCACTGTGGTCTAGGCCAAGGTCACGTGGTAGAAAGGGGCTGCCTAGGTTCTTGACTAAGGTTGTTACAGGAAAGGGGCAGGCACTCTGGCCACGTCCACCAAAGACAGCCTCCCTCAGGGCCCCGTCCCCTTGCCCTCCAGCTGCCCTGTCCTCACCTCCTGCCCTGCCTAGCTCAGGGCCATCCCGAAGCATCCTAACAGTCTACAAAGAGAACTCCAGAAGGCTGCCCCCTGGGACAGAAAGGACCAGCCTTTGGAGGGACACCACTTCCCTCCTCACATGGTTTGAACAACCACTGTCCTGCCCTGAAGAGCTTACAGTGACCTTAACATGACGGCCCATTGGACACCTTTTCCACGCTCTCTCAACAGAGCGCACGGTCCCAGGGACACCTGCCAGGGCCTGGACTCTGAAGGCCAAAAGATCTATGCTGAAGCCTAGCTTTGCCGACTCTGGGCATGTCCTCTTTAGCCTCCCTGAGGCTCGGTTTCCTCACCCAAATGGAGCTAATAATGCCTACTATGAATGTCATGGCGAGACTGGAGATAGTTAATGCAAGGGCACTGGGGTACTTGATGCTGTTGCCCTTAGCAGTAGGCACTAAGGGCAGACAAAGCAAGGGCTCCCTTGCTCTCCCCCTCGTCCTCTCCCTGCTCCCACCTGCCACCCCACAGCCAGCAGCACAGAGCGGGGGGGGGGGGCCAGGAGGCAAGTCTCCCCCCAGGGGCCTTGACCGGCTCATAGAAACTCAGTCCAGTGTCCAGCACCACCCCCCCAGGCCGGCCAGCCCCCTCCCAGCTTTCTGTTGCAAACAGCCTTGACTAACCGAAGCTCCGCGCTCACAGAGGCCTCACTCTGCATTAAGAGGTGGGTAAACACGCCAGGCGGCGTCTGCCCAGAGAGGCGAGTGAGTGGCAGAGACGGATGCCGTGCAGAGAGCTGAGAGAAGGGATGCTCCTGGGCCGGAGCCGGAGGAATTCTCCTCAGAAGGCTCTGGGGAGGGGAAGGTGGGGGAGGGGGGGTGCGGGAACACAGAAGCCAGCTTCGCATCGGCATGGGGAGGCGGTGAATGCTGAAGAAGGAAGGAAGGTCTTCACAATAATTCTGTAAATCTAAAATTGTTCTAAAATTAAAAGTTTACTTAAATAAAATAGTAAATGGTAGAAGCAGGAGGAGGAGGAGGAGGGAAAGAAGACAGAAGTAGAGGAGGAGGAAGACATGGAGGGGGAAGGGGACCGAAAAGACACTATGGCCTCTGACAAAAATTTGGCCCCGCTTGTAGGGACAAGGAGGGCCGAGTGGTCCGGGCGCCTGCCAGGTGTCCACGCCACCCCACCCCACCCCCCGCGAACAATACTCCCAGGTATCCAGAAGCATCTCTGGAGGCCTTAGGGAACAGAACGTGCCACACTCCCAGCCACAGAAGCGTTGGCAAGACTGCTATGCCTTCCAACTCCCTTCTGGTTTCTGGGAGCCCACGGTCCCCCTGTCACAGAATGGTGCCTCTGGCATATCCTGGGGAAAGTCTTTACTTAAGGGATGGTCTTCTCCCAGCTGCCCCTGGCTTGCTTCTCTTCCCAGAGGGTAAGACCGAGCCATCATCATCCCCACGTCTTCTCCTGGCATGTAGCGAATTGCCTGGTGCTAGGAGGAGGTGCTTAAGAAGTATTTGCTCTATTGATTAATTAAGATGAGCTAAGAGGGAATGAAGCCGTCTCCGCCTCGCTGATTTTCCAGCTGATATTCTGGAGACCAGCCTGGTGCTGCAGCCTTCCTGGGTCCCCTGCTGCCCACTCAGCCTCCTCAGAGGCTGTGGTCCCTCTTCCAGGGCTGGCTCGGAACACCCCACTGCCGCCTGCCCTCTGGCTCCAGCCTGGTGGGTGCCTTTCAGGGCACGCCGAGCTCAAGCTTCCTGGGAGAAGGGCCCGGATGGGAAGGAGGGGGAATGGTAACTGGAGACGGCACTGGCTTGGACCCCAGTCCAGAAGGCCACCAGAGGCCACCGAGACATGGAAGGAAGAGAGCAGGAAGGCCTGGCTCTGCCATATACCAGTGTGGCCTTGTCCCAGTCGCCCAGCCACCCGGCTTGGTCTCCTCAGCTGGAAAACCCAGGCACTTGCCTTCCAGAATGCAGCAGCGAGTCAACTAACACTGGCTAGGCTGTGCAAGGCCATAGGCCTGAACGGGTACCCAGACTCGGCCACTCACCAGCTGTGTGGTCTTAAATGAAGTTTTGCGAACTTTCTGTGCCTCCGTTTTCTCACCTGTAAAATGGAGGCGATACCGCTCTCAGTATGTTTTTGTGAAGATTAAATTAAATGATAAGCAGGAAGCCCTCGGTATGGTGCCTGGCACACGGATGCTCAGTAAATGTGGGCGTTGTTCTTTGTTATTTGCTACTGTTACTGCCACCACTAGCCATCACTACCGGCCCCACCGCCCCGATCCTCCGCTGCTGGGCACCGGCCACTGAGCTCCCAAGAAGCACAAGACACCACGGCTGTCTTCAGGGTCCAGAGGGAGGCTGAGAGGACAACATGAGGAAAGGAGGAAGGGGAGGAGAGAAAAAGGAAAAGACAAGGAAGAAAAAAACAGGCAGCCAAAACAGCAAATGAAGCAAAGACACAAGGTCTCGGGGACTGGTCTCCAGGGCTAGATGAGGGTGCAGTTAGGGGTCCCCCAGGGCTCGGCAATCAGTAGGGGGAACCTGGGGACCAAAAAGGCTTCCTGAACACCCTGGCCCATCCCGGCCCTGGGGACACCCAGACGGGACATATGGTTATCTCCTCCCTGACTCCATGTGGAGGAGGCTAGGTGTGGGTGGGTGTGGGGGCACGACTTGGTACCCAAACAGATGACCCCGGCTGTCCCACTGCCTCAGCTGGGGGTCACTATTCAGAGCACTGCTGAGTTCCACCCCCTCCCAGGACAGTGCAAGGGTCCTCACGCAATCCCCAGCATCTGCCCGGGGCCAGCTGGGACAGCTCTACAGCTGTGCGTCTGCTGTGTGCCCAAAGGTTCAGGGCCATTGTTCTGGGGACCCAGCAGTGCTTTCTCCACTGTTCATGGGGCAGGGTACACAGCCCCTCCAGAGGTCCAGAATCCTAGAATATCACAGGGCCTCAAGAATATCTCCAGCCTCCTTCGTTTCCCATAGAAGGGCCTCCAGGCCAAGAAAAAGGCAAGGTCTTGCCCATGATCACCTAGTGGCACAGCTAGAACCAGAGCCCAGGTCTTCGGACTCTCATAGAAGAGTCCAAGGACAGACAGCCTGGGGCAGTGGAAAGAAAACTACCTTTGAACAGAAAATATTCTTACTCTAGAATTTAGAGCATTACATGTATTAAGGACTCAAAAAGTCTGCTGGTTGAATGAATGAATGTTTGAGGCATGGCGAGTGATGAATGATCAGGGAAGAGTTCACTGAGGGGGTGACCTTTTTTTTAAATATTTTATTCATTTATTTGACAGAGAGAGAGAGAGAGATCACAAGTAGGCAGAGAGGCCGGCAGAGGGGGGGGGGGGAGCAGGCTCCCTGCTGAGCAGAGAGCCCGATGCGGGGCTCGATTCCAAGACCCTGAGACCACGACCCGACCCGAAGGCAGAGGCTTAACCCACCGAGCCACCCAGGTGCCCCGAGGGGGTGACTTTTGAGATGGGCTTTGATGGAAGAGTAGAAGCCCATCAGGAAGGAGAAAAGCATGAGTAGTGTCTACCAATGTGGAAATGCAGCTGTGACCTCCAAAAGACTGCACCAATTCTGCATGCAAGTTTGGGCCCAAACACTGCTCAAAACTCACCTCTCTCCTCCAGGCCTCTGCATGATGCATGGGACAAGGGGAGCTAGCAATTTAATAAATCCTAAAATACAACTAGGTCAGAGAAGAAATAACCTCCTAATTGAACATTCCATTTGCTAGGTATGAAAACTGAGGCTCAGAACTCTGGCGTGCCTTCAGGAAGGCACGCCAGCAGACTCAGGAAACTAGGGCCCGTAATCTAAAATTTGGCCCACCACCTGTTTTTGTTTTTTGTCTTTTGTTTTTTTTTCCCCAGGACCCCTGAGATCATGACCTGAGCCAAAGGCAGCGGCTTAACCCACTGAGCCACCCAGGCGCCCCACCACCTGTTTTTATAGATAAAGTTTTATTGGAACACAGCCACACCCATTCATTTACATATTGTCTTTGGCTGCTGCCTCGATATCATGGCAAAGCGGAGTCGTTGCAAGAGGCCATATGGATGGGCTAGGAAATCTAAAATATTTACTATCTATAAATATTTACAGAAAAAGTTTGCCAACTCCTGTCCTACAGCAAGGTAGTGGCAAGAGCTGGGATGGGAGCCAGGCCTCTGACTCCTGGTTGGGTGCTCTTTAATTCTGGGCATGCTTGCCCCTCGGGGCCCATGCTGTCCCCCTGTCTCGCTGCCTGCAGGCTGAGATTTCAGGCACCCAGGCTCTGGACAGACTCAACTCCAGGACACATGGTATGGCCAACAGGGAACACCTGGGCTGGCCACAGTTACTCCCATGACACAGAAGGGTTTCTTGTTGGAAGCAGTTCAGCCCCTATGGGGGGAGTCCGACAAGGAGATGCCAACATGGGCCTGCTTCTCCTCCATGGGCAAAACAGAAAGAGCCAGAGAGTGTGAAATGTAGGACTCGCGCCAGCCAGATGCCAGAGTTAGAGACACAGCCTTTCAAGAAGCACACAGAGGAGGACTGGCGTGTCCAGCCATCTGTTGAGATGGCCAAGTCCACTGTAAATTGCACCGTAGAATTACTTTCTCTGTGCCAGACTGTCCCTGGTAGATTCGTTTAATTAAAACCCCGCCAGATCCAATCTGTTAGAAGTTCTGAGTTCACACATGTCCTGGCCAGTTGGTCAGAAGGATGCAGACAGGCCACGGGCCTGGGCCACGGCCACCTGGTACAGCAACCGGCCTATGATAGAGCCCAGAAGCCCCAGGTCAGCGCACTTCCGAGGACAAGCGGGGTTGCTGTCCTGCTGTGTGACCCTGCCCCTTGAGGGCCTCAGGCTCTCTTCCTCCTCCCTGTCTCCACGCCCTTCACCTCTCCGGCTCACTGGCGATGCCTCCCTTCCTGAACTGATTCATTCAACAGGGAGTCATTAAAGGCCAGAAATGCTAGCCACTCCCAAGCATTCTGCAGGGTGTGGGGAAAAGGTAGTAACAAAAGAGACAAAAATCCCTGCCCTCAAGGAGCTCCCAGTTGAAGCCCACAAAGGCAAGAACCTCCCACACACTGTGTATCTACTCTTTCCTCCCTCCCTTCTTCTTTCCCTCCCCTCCCCTCTCCCCTCCTTAACTCATTTGAGGCCTGAGCACTTGACAACGAGACAGACACTTCTTTGGCATGTCCCTCCCCTACTCAGGAGCTCTCAACAGCTCCTTGATGCCATCAAGGTAGGATTTGAACTCCTGAACCTACTGTTCAAAGCCCCTCACATCTCAGCCCTCGCTCTCCTTACTGACCTACGCTGCTCAAGTGAACTTCTCTGTTCCAAGAAATATGGGGCTTTAGCAAAATTCATCACTCTCTACTTATAAAAGTGATAGATTTTTGTAGAAAATACACAATATATAAGCGCAAATTAAAATGAATCATGAGTCCATGTTTCAAAGATAAACTCTCTGAGCCTTTTAGTATGTTTCTGTCCAGCTTCTCTTCCTCCGTGTGCGTAGATGCATTTGCTACACTTATCTGTTTAGCAGGACATCCCGTTATTTGTACAGTGTTGGATCCTGCCATTTTTCCTGAACATTCTATGGCAGTTTTCTGTGTAATTACGACACTCCTGAAGAGTATATTTAGTGGCCGTACAATATTCTGCCACATAAATATACCTTAATATGTTTAACCAAACCTTTTGGTGAACATTCGAACTGTTTACAATTTGTCACAGTGACAATGCTGTCATAAACATCCTTGTTCAGAAATCTTTGTTCTCATCTCTGGTTCTTTTCCCAGCCAAGATTCCTCGAAGTGGCACTGCGGGGTCACGGGGAAGACACATTGCTAAGGTTCTTGATGCGTATCATCTCAGGAAGCTGCCTTCCCTGAGAGTCTACACCCGCCCCCCACCCCCCGCTTTGTGCAAATGCCCACTAGCCTGAGACCGGTGTATTTTCTCCACCCTACTGTATCACGTGTCTTCTCACATTGTGTCTTTGCTTCAGCAGCTCCCCTCTGTCAGAACCCTGCATTTCTCAACCCTCTTTCAGAGCTCAGGGCAAAGGCCACCTCCTCTAGAAAGCCCCTCCAGATAGCCCAACCCAAGTTCTCCACCTCTAGCCCTCCTTCAGCCCCTGTCTTAAATTCTTCCTAAGAGAATTCCCACTGAGGCCATGCATTTGAACGATGTGTGTGATGCTAATAGCCTCTTCTCTGGATAGGACACTGACGTTTCCAAGATGCTTCCACTGAGATGTTTCATCTGATTCACTTCACATACAAAGCGTTTTGAGGTCAAGGATCAGGGTTTGATCATCTGGGTCTGCTTACCCTGACCCCATGGCCCACCTCAGGTCTAGGCCAACCTCAAGCTAGCCCCTGATTTAATGGTGTTTGACAACAGCCTTCACTATTCCTTGGTCCGCCAGAACAGATTTTAGGATGTTCCCCTCTGCAGTGAGGACTGACTGGGACAGAGGACCCCGGACGCCAGTCCTGGCTCTGTTAGTGATGCGAAGTCCTGGTCTCTGTCCCTCTCGGGGCCTCAGTCTACTCATCCATAAAATGAGTGGGTTGAAGTACTTAGTCTTGTGCCCTCCAGGGCTGATCGGCCCTGCAGCCCCAAGCACCCAGAGCAGCTCTGGGGTGCCTCCGAGGGCTCCCATGCAAAGCCAGCCTCTGGGATAGGCCAGAGGGAGCTGGCCGGGGAGGCAGGCCTGGCTCCAGGCCAGGCTGTGTCTGCAAACACTGACCTTGGCTGCCGCAGGGATTTTCCATGACACCAGCACCCTCCCCCTTAGCTCCCCCTAATCCCTGAGGAGGGTGGGGGCTGGGAGTGGTAGGGGCTATTGTATTCCAGGGGACCCTGAATCATAGCAGTAAGGTTCATGTGGATGGGGGAGAGCTAAAAGGGAGAGAGGAGAGAGCAGTGGGCCTCCACGTGCCAAATGTGGTGGGAAAGCAGAGGTAGGGAGAGCACCTGCCAGTGGGGAATGGGGAGAAGAGCCGAAAGAGGAGCTGGGAAGACGGGAAAGAGGCCTTGGAAAGGGGGCAGGATGGAGGGAGGGAGGGCTCTGGGCTGCCAAGCTGTCCTCCCTGGGAGCACTGGCATGGAAGGGACAAACTCCAGACCCAGTTGTACACACGGGTCCCTCCCCCCAACTTAGGTCTGTGAGGCCCTGGTGGTTTCTCAGGCCTTACTCAGGCCTTGGCCAGGTCTAGGGCAGGGGGATTCCTTTTGGTGCCCTGAAGCTGACCTCACTTTGCAGGGGCCTGGGGCCACATGAAGGACAGGAGGTATGAGTCACTAAAGGCCTTCCTGCCAAGGCCACCTCCCCTCCCACTGCTGGGTGTCTAAGGGGAGGCTCCTCTCCTGAACTCTGCACCCCAGACTTCGAAGCCTTCTGGGTTGAACGGCATTTTCCGGCAGTGGTTCCCATGAGGCCTCGCACTGGACGCTGAGGGGACTTGCCGGCCCCCTGGGAGCTCAGAGCCCTGCAGACTTTCTCTTTAGACCTGAGAGCAAAAAGGCGGGTGCTGCGGCCAGGCAGGGGGAGCAGAGTCTCCAGCACTAGGAAAGACCCCAGAGGGTTCTGGGAAAGGTGTTGTCAGAGCTGGACCATGAGGTTGGAGGAGAAGGCCTGCTTCTCCCCCCCTTCTCCTCCAAGCCTGGCAGCCTCCTCCCTCCTTCCAAGGGCCTGGGCAATCCTGCCAGCTTCCTTCCGCCTCATCTCCTTTAACACACCAATTAGACTCCCCTGAAGCCTCCTGTCTCACTTCCTGGCTCCACACTGCAGCCATCTCCAGACCAAGGGGGCGGCTCCCTGTCTGCCTCAGGCCCCTGAGGAGGCGGGGTGCTCAGTGGGCCTTTCTGAGGGGACCTAAGGGCTCAGTCCTGAGTGCCCTCTGCAGGCCCCGCAGGAGAGCCCAGCTACCCTCTGGGGGCACCTGTGTCTTGCAGCTGGTCCCCTGGAGCTGCCTGTGTCTTCCTCAAACCCCCCCCCCCACTTCTCTCTGGCTGCCCACCAGGCCCAGGCAGCTCCAAGGGCAGGCCCCTTCCCGTGTCCACCTCTGCACAAGCCTGGCTTGGCCCCAAGTTCACAGCCTTTGGGTGCCTCTGGCCACAGATCTGATCCATCTTCCCTCAGGGCAAACATTAGCCTGGCTGGTGCCCGTATTTACATTAGATAACTAGGTCTATGGGGAACCAGGAAACGAGATGCAGCCAAGCATTGCCAAGGACTGTGGGTTTCTAATCTACAGAAGGGGCGGGCCAGCCAGAGACGGGACATCTGAGACTCTCAAAGTCAGAGACCTAGAGAGAAGACCTTAGAGTTCTTGATGCTACAGACAAGCAGTTCCTAAACCGTGTTCTAGGAACACTTGTCCAGCTACATGCACTGTAAAGAAAGTGCTCAGAGGTCAAATAAGTGGGAAACCTTCGCCCATTCCCCCAACTCTGACCCGCCCCATGCCTTAGCCCAAGTGTGGCTCTGATAGAGTTGACACTTAAATCCAATGAAGACAAATCTCTTAAATTCAGCGTTCCTCCCATTTAATAGAACCCAGCAACCCTCCTCTCGTCCAACAATTAGGAGCAGTCCATGGAACTGGTGTTCCAGGAAATTAACTTTGCGAAACACGAATCAGACTGCTGGTGCCGAAAGGAACTTTAAAGACCATCTCATCTTGATGTTCCCCCAAAATATTCCTACTCATAATTAATATTCATGGATGCTACTGCCCTAAGATTCCTAAGTCTGCCAACATCTCAAATGCCCACAGCAACTCTGTGAGGTCTGTGGGTCATGGTTCCCAGCTTACAAAGAGGAGACCAAGGCCCTAGAAGATGAGCTACTCTCCCGCTCTGTGCAGTCATGTGCATACCTAAACTGCCGAGATCCCCTGTAGAAAATAGAAATAATCTATTTTCAGTACTTCAAAAGCATAAGGGTAACTTAATTCAGTCTCTAGATTCAGTTAGCCCATGCTAATCAGAAGTTCTGATTGGCAGGGCTGCTCTTAATTCATTTTCATGGGGAAAGAATGAATTGTTGCTTTCACAATTATCTATCCAGTGCCTATTCAGTTCTATGCAGCAGCTACGTGGCACTGATCAACACCTCGTTCTTCATAAATAAAGTCTCTCAAAATGTAGATTCTACAAATGGGTGGGTTAATAGAAAGAAATCACAGAAGGGCATCCATAGCAGGGAAAATGATGGGAACCTTTTATCTTTGCCCTATCCTGCATGTCACAGAGGAGGGAGATTGAGGCCCAGGGAGGGTAAAGGACTTGCTCAAGACACAAAACTGGTTATGGCCAGGGTCAGGTCAGACACCCAGATCTCCTGCCTCTGTAGCCCTGTGCTTTTTTTCTCTGCCCAAGGCTGTGGCCAGAGTTCTGGCTTTGTAGCCAACTAGACGAGGGGTAAGAGGTCAGGCACTGAGACTAGGGGGCATGGGAAGTCAGTGGGGGAATGGCCAGCTGAGCCCAGTCCAGCCAAGGCCATCACCAAGGATTCAGGCTAGCTATTTGTGCTTTGACTAGAAGGAAATTGGCCACCGAGAGAGAAAAATCCATTAAGGGGCAGGGGCTGGGAGGTAGGGGGAGCTGGGCCCCTAACCTTTTGCATCTCCCCAGAAGACAGCTTTGGCCAGTTTCTGAGCTCCTTGGTCATATCAGGAGGAAAACAGAGAAACTGTGGCCCAGAGCTTCCTGCCCACCTCTCATTTTCCTGTTGCCCCAAATATCCATAATTCATATTTATATCTGACCACATAATTAATACGTCTAGCCACCTGTCTTCCTCAGGTGAATTCTGTGCCTCCGGCCAGGTTCCAGAACCATCTCTTAGCTGGGTTGCTTGCAAGTGGGTGCTGCTCGGCCCTTGTTGAATGAACAAGTCAACCTTGGTCACACTGAACCACAGGGCAGAGGACAGAGCTTTGAGTTTGGAACTGAGGACCCTTGAGTATAGTCTGGCTCTGCCACTCACTGGGTGTGCGACCTTGAGCAGCTCACTTCCCCTCTCTGGGCCTCTATGTCCTCATCTATACAACAGAAGGACTGGGTCATAGGATCAAGAAGCACTTTCCTGGCTCTCAGAACCCATATGTCTGAGGATTCAGGGAGGGTGGCTAGGAGATGAAGGGGCAGGGACAGCCCAGGCTAGAGCTCTGAGAGACAGTGGCTAGAGTCTTGTGGTTGGGCCATGAGTTCTGGCTGGTCAGTCCATCAGGTCCTGGGAGGGAGGGTTCTCAGGGAATCAGCCCTAGAACGCGGTGACACGCAAGGACAGACAGAGCCCCTTGTCCAAAGCCTCGCAGAGCTGGACAGCAAGGAGAAGGTGGAGACTACCTTTGGCCCCTCTCTCATAAACCCACGCCCAATGTGGGCAAGGCCCAGGCAGGCGGCGGGCCTGCTGGCAAGCAGACAGGCCTTGCCAAACTCCCAGTTACTTCCCAGAAGTTCCATGGCCGCCCGGGACTGGCTTTACCCCAGCTGGCGCCCCTCCCAGCTGGGCGCCCGCGTCAGCAGGTCCTCACAGCTCCCTTGCCCTTTCACCCAGTGACAAGGGAAGAGCTGAAGGGACGGGAGCGTGCTGACCCTGGGCCAGGTACTTGCAGAAGCATCTGGTCTCCCGGGCACCGCACTCTTGTTGTTGCTTGTGTCACTTCCAGCTCGGGGCAGTGCCCAAGGATGAGACTCCAAGGGGAGGGCTCTCCTCTCGGGGCCTCAGTTTCCCGTCCTGGTCACCCTTCCTGCGTGATGGATTGGCTCTGAGGCTCTGGAATGAGCGATGAGTCAGAAAGTCTTAGAGGCCTTGGCCAACTCACAAGGCCTCTCCAGCCTTTTTCAGCTATAAAACAGAGATAGTCATAATAATGGCCTTGTGGAAGTTTTTCAGGATTAAAGTTTAAAATATATCTGAAGGATAAGACCTTAAACCTCAATCTGTGGTAGGGAGGGAGGGTGGGCCTGGGGTGGGGGAGCCTCTGACCCCAAGGGTGAGGCACATCCAGCCTGGAGCCACCCTGGATGGGACAGCAGGTAGAGAGGGGCGCCAAGCTCCGGCTCGATAAGAGCCTTTGGGTAAGCCTGGCTGTGCTACTGCTTTGAACACCACCAGGGGGCAGGCAGGGGAAGGAGGTGTCTCTTCCGGCTGGGAGCGGAGGGATGGGGGGGGGGGGTGAACACAAGGGCACTCAGGATGGGAGCCAGCAGAGGTAGGGAGGTCGCAGTGTGCAGACAGGCCCAGAGGAAGAAAGTGGCCTCATGTCTGCTGGGACAGGAGCAGCGCTCAGTCCAGAGAAGGCCCCTCTGCAGCTGGGGGACATTGCGGGCAGCCATGGTGCACCAGGCCTGCAGACGCTGGGTTTCCCTAAAGGACGGCAGCTCTGAGAGAAGTCAGAGACTTCCTCAGAGGGCGAGGTGGTGGTGACAGCGAGAGGGGGTCCTTCTCCTCTGTGTCACTGACCCCACAGAGGCAACCCTACCCCCAGACCACACTCTCAGGTGGCCTTTTCCTATGAAATCCCGTCACTACTGCTTCAACACAAACCCCGCAGTTTCTGAAATACCTGCCCCTCCAGGCTCCCCTTGCCGCCCTCCAACGACGGCACTGTTCCCAGGCACCCAGGCTGGGTATAACAGCAGTAGCTCAAACCACTCCCTGTCCCCCGGAGTGCAGACAAGGCAAAAGAGGTCCAGAGAGGGAGATGGATTTGCCCAAGTTCACACAGGCAGTACGTGGTCAAGCCAGGGCTGGGCCTGAGCTACCCAATCCCTGTCGGGATCCATCCACAGTGCTGCGCCCTCCCTCACACCCAGTGCAGTGCCGGCCCCAGGGGACAGGAAAGGACAGGATGAGAAGCAGCTCTGGCTCAGGGCCTGCCCAGCTGTCGAGGTGAGTTGTGGTCTGGCTGCCGTGGCCGGGCTGGCGGGCACAATCTGTTCTCACCCTGCTGGGACGCAGACAGGCATGGAGGCTCAACAGCTCAGCTCTCCAGGCCCCTGGCACAGAATGACACAGTCAACCAGCTCGGTGGCCTGGTAGGGAGCAGGGGAGCCCATTCTAAGCACATCCCACAGCCTCACACACTCCAGGCAGCTAACCCCAGGTCTCCCTGAGGTTGAGGATTCAAATGGCCTTGGGCTGTTAGAGATGCCAACCTGACTCGAACTGAGCTGCCCCGCAGCCTGGAAAAGAAAGGGAAATCTGTGACTTCATTCATTGCTAATCATCATGAGCCATTACTGAGCATTTAATATGTACCAGACTCCAAGCTTCGTGCATTATACACATTATCTCATATTTTCTCCCGAAAAGCCCTGGGAGGCAGGTTCTACTTATTAGCCCCATTTTACACATGTGGAAACTAAGGCTCACAGAGGTTTTTAAAAAACAAAACAAAACAAAACCAAAAACAGTCCATGGCAGAGTCAGGAGTTGAATTCAGATCAGACATCAAAGCACAGGGTACCCTACCTTGCCGTCCACGTATTTTGGGCATACTCCATGGGCGTGGTGGGCAATGGGAGGGGAAGCTTTCGAGAAGCATGATAAGGTACAGCCGTGCCCACCCTGCCACCCCAAGACAGTGTTTAGCTGTACATATGTAGTTGGGGGACCTAAGGGACAGAGCAAGGATGGTGGTAATATTGGCCCTGGGGTTCAAAGCTGAACATTCTCAGTGCCACTCAAAGCAGAGAAGATCCCTTCCAGTGAGGAATCCTGGACAGCTGCATGGAAAAAGCATTTGGTTACATTTTTTATAAGGCTTCGAGAGGAGGAAGAATTGGAAATCCTGCCAACCAGCATTATTTTATTATAATAATCCTATTAATAAAAGTAATAAATATCTTAACAGCCCAGTGAAAAAAGCAAGTCCAGGACCAGCAGGCTTTATTTTACAAATGAGGAAACATGCTCAGAGAGGCTGAGTAATTAGCCCCAGGTCACACAGCTACTAATGACAGGGCCAGAACTTGTGCCTAGAGCTTCTGAGTTCCCATCTAGTGTCTCTCCCCTCCAGGTCTCCAGACACAACTCCTGACTTAAGGCCATTTAATGGTTGGCTCAGAGAGAGGCTTTGTTTCTGCCTGGCTCCGGGCTCAGTGAGGGCTTTGGGCGGTGTGGAGGAGACAGAGGTTTGTTTTGTCTGGCTGGTGACAGTACCACCTGGAAGGACAGGCAAGGCCCCTGCTTTAACAAGGGCAATGTCACCTCTCCATGAGGACAGACCCTACTTAAGGGCCAGGCCCAGAGGATGACCCCAGGGCTCCAGACTGGGGGCTGATGAAGACCCTAGAGCATCATTCATCCAGCTAGTAGAGAGGCAATGTCCCCTCTGACCCCCAACATGGGTCGACCAGATGCCTCATGGAGACTGGAGGGCCCCAGTTGCCAGCTACCCCTCATAAGCTTCGGCCGGAAGCAGGGAAGTAATTAAGGAGCCATCCATGCCTCAGTTTCCCTCCCTCCACACTGAATCACAGGATATCCTACCTCCATCCATGACAGTCAAGGAAACTGAGGCCCTGAGAGGACAAGGAATAAGTCAAAAGCCCACAGACTCTGAACTAGAACCCACGTTTCCCAAATGACCTGCCGGCACCCTTCACTCTCCCTGCTGCCTCCCTCAGCTCTATGTGTCATCTCCTTCTCTAGATTTAGAAAAGCTAGGTCTTTGAAGCCACACGGACTCTAGTTCAAAAGTGGGCTGCTCTTCTTCCAAAGGCTGTGACCTTGGAAAAGTCACTTAACCCTGCCTGTTTCCTCCCTCCTTCCTACCCACCCTACGAGTAAACCAAGAGCATCAGTAAGGAACTGGCACAGCATACGGGTTCGAGGATGCACCCTAAGTATGCGCTGTCTTCTCTCCTGCTGGAAGGAGAGGTCCGAATCTGTAAAGCGGGGGATGTGGAGGGCAGAGATCTCAGGGAGGGGGACAGGCTTTCTGGAAGAGCTGCCCCGCAGCACAGTGCTTTCTTTCCTCTTCCCCTACCCTCCCCCAGGCTATGGCCACGCGGCGCCCAGCACCGATGGCGGCAAGGTGTTCTGCATGTTCTACGCACTGCTGGGCATCCCGCTCACGCTCGTCATGTTCCAGAGCCTGGGCGAGCGCATCAATACCTTCGTGAAGTACCTGCTGCACCGCGCCAAGAGGGGGCTGGGCATGCGGCGCGCCGACGTGTCCATGGCCAACATGGTGCTCATCGGCTTCTTCTCGTGCATCAGCACGCTGTGCATCGGCGCCGCCGCCTTCTCCTACTACGAGCACTGGACCTTCTTCCAGGCCTACTACTACTGCTTCATCACGCTCACCACCATCGGCTTCGGCGACTACGTGGCGCTGCAGAAGGACCAGGCGCTGCAGACGCAGCCGCAGTACGTGGCCTTCAGCTTCGTGTACATCCTCACGGGCCTCACGGTCATCGGCGCCTTCCTCAACCTCGTGGTGCTGCGCTTCATGACCATGAACGCCGAGGATGAGAAGCGCGACGCCGAGCACCGCGCGCTGCTCACGCGCAACGGGCAGGCGGGCGGGGGCGGCGGGGGCGGCGGGGGCGGGGGCGCGGGCGGCAGCGCGCACACCACCGACACCGCCTCGTCCACGGCCGCGGCGGGCGGCGGCGGCGGCTTCCGCAACGTGTACGCCGAGGTGCTGCACTTCCAGTCCATGTGCTCGTGCCTCTGGTACAAGAGCCGCGAGAAGCTGCAGTACTCCATCCCCATGATCATCCCGCGGGACCTCTCCACGTCCGACACGTGCGTGGAGCAGAGCCACTCGTCGCCCGGAGGGGGCGGCCGCTACAGCGACACGCCCTCACACCGCTGCCTGTGCAGCGGGGCGCAGCGCTCAGCCATCAGCTCCGTGTCCACGGGCCTGCACAGCCTGTCCACCTTCCGCGGCCTCATGAAGCGCAGGAGCTCCGTGTGAACGCCCTTGCGGGGGCCTGGAGCGCCTGGGAGTGGCGGGGGGCGGGGGGCGAGGAGCAACCGGGGTCCGGGAGGAGGCCCCATGGGGTTTCCCCACACCCCTCACCACCCTCCCCCTGGCACCCCCATCTCCAACTGTGCCTGCTCGCGCACCAGCTGGCAGGAGCCCGGGCTCTGAGGATGTCTCAGGACATCCGCGCCCCGCAAATTCCAAGAAATGTGAAAGGTGGGGTGTGGGGGTGTGGGGGAGGGAAGGCAGAAGCTGGGAGCCTCCCATCCCTCTGGAAATCTAAGGAGCTCCCCAGTTCTCAGAGGCCCTGCTGGTACCCAGACCACCCCCCAAGGTCCTCCTCCGCCCGGAGGGAACTTCGTGTTCCGTGTAAGTTTGCATCTCTATTTATACCTCTGTCCTGCCAGGTCTCCTACCTTCCCGAGGCTTCAAGGGCCAGGGTGTCTCTGTTCAGGTCACCCCCACTCAGCCCCACTCCCTTCCTCATCCCCAGCTGTGTCTCCCAACCTCCCCCTACCTTTTGTGTTGTTTTGCATGGCTTTGCAGTTAATGGAGAAAGTGGAAACCCAGCAGTCCCTAGAGCTAGTCCCCAGAAGGCAGGCAGACCGAAGCAAGGACAGGCAGACTGTAGGAGGGACAGGGAAGGGACGGGAGGCAGAGCCCCCACCCCCAGTCTGCAGGGTGGTAGATGAGAGTTCACTGGCCTCCAACCACATCGGGCTAAGATAAGTCCAGCCTCAGACACTGCCCTTAGAATCAAACAGAACACTTCATACTCGCGGTCCCCACTGTTGACAATGACCAGCTCTTCAATCTGCAGAATGAGTTTCAGCCTCCGAAAACCCTGTCCTGACTACTCATTCATTCTCACAGCGCCCTGGTTAGATCATCAGGGCGGGAGTTCTCACCCCCATTTCACAGATGACACGGACACCCAGACGGGCGATGTGCCTTGCCCAGGGTGACACAGATGGCAAGAGGCCCAGGGGAACGAGAATCCAGGCTGTTCTGAGCCTCGGCTCCCTTTCCTTCGGACTCCTCTGCCTGCTGCTGAAAGCAAGGCTCCTGCCTAGCGCACCCAGGCGTTGTGTGAGCCCCTGGGGCTTCAACCAGAACCAGACCCCAGGATGGAGCTGGTGGCGGGGCTCAGCCTCTACGTGACCTGGCCAGAAGGCAGGCCTTCTGAATGGGCCCCTGAGGCTGGATAGGAGCCGTGGGTTCCTGGACTGCCTGCTTACAGACTGAGAAGCAGGCCTGAGGCTCATGGAAGAAATGCCAGGAGCCGAGCCTGTGGGGGTTGGGGAGTGGGGCAGAATGAGCTAGAAATGTCAGGTGTATCCCACTGGGACATCATCCCTGGCTCCGCAGCTGGTGTTGGTGCCTGTGTCCCGGGTAGTGGAGATAAAAAGGCTGCAGGAAGGACCACCCCTTCCAGGTAGGGAGTTTGGACCTGGCGGGCCTACTGCCCACCCCGCCTGCAACCAGAAACCCCCGGCGCAGAGCAGCAGAGGGAGTTGAGGCCCTAGACGCCACTGTTGGCCCCACAGCTGGAGCTGGCCCCGTGTCTCCGGGCAGCATCAAGGGGTGGGCAGGGGGGCCTCTTCCCATTCAAGACTGCCCTCCCATGTTGTGCCCGTGTCAGCCCTCTACCACGGCTGAGCAAGGTCAGCCCAGGTATTCGGGGAAGCTGGAGTGGGGGACCCCCAGGGCACTTGGCCTCAGCCAACCCCCTGCCACGGGCTCCAGCCTTTGGGAACCCCGAGAGAGGAGCAGTCTAGCCTGTGTGTGAGTCCTGTCTCTGTGTGGAGTTGCTGGCTGGCTGCCCAGGTGCCAAGGAGAAGAAGGCCCGGGACCCAGAGTGCCCTCTGTGTCTCTGTGTGGGGGTGCGGGGCAGTGCTGGCTGCCTCTGTCCTGTGTGTGACCCTGCCCTCGAGGGGTCCTGTCCCGTCAGTCCCGAGGGAGCCACAACCAAAGTTGCAGGGAGATGGTGAGGCAGGAGGCCCAGGGTCCTCCGCAGAGCATGGCAGACTGCTTGGTCTCCAGCTGGGTGTTTCCCAGGGAGCTGGAAGGCCAGCGTTGCTTCCCCCCTCACGCCCTCCCACTGCAGGCAGCCTTTCTGCTTCCCCAATGCCTTATGCCTGGGCACACTGCCACAGAATATGCAATACGTGTGGGTGACAGGCCCCCACGCCCACACCCCACCCCGGGCAGCCCCTGGACCCCAAAGGCTACGGCTGCCACAGACTCCTTTCCGCCCCTCCTGCCTATCTGTCTTCACACTGAGAATGGCGTCTAATAAATGCTGTCCATGGAGACCGGGCTCAGGCTCAGCTGCCTCTGTATCGTGTACCCTTGGCACTGCCAGGGAGTGGCCATGCACCCCACCGAGGTCTATAGACACACCTAGCTGACACGCCTCAGGCTGACCAAAGCCTTTGCTTCAGGGGCCTTAGGGAGAAACCTGGGGGAACCCTGCCGTCCCTTTTGTAATTTCCTCCAAGATCCAGATTTTCTCAGTGTCATCCTGGAATGCCTATGAGAGCAAGATAAGACCTTTGAAGAGAGATCACCTGGTCCAGTCCTCCCCTTGTACGTGAGTACACAGAAGCCCAGAGAGGGCAAGCCACTTGCCATGAGTCACACAGAAATGACTGGCAGGCCCAGTATTAGAACCAGACTGAGAATTACAAATCCAGTGTTCCCACTCCTCACACAGCCTACAGAGTCTGGCCGGACGCACCCCAGCTGACAGGGACCGCTTCCTGTCTGCCAGAGTGGGGATTCTCTTCTCTACCAGCGGGGACTCCCGGGATTAGGGGTCTGATTGACACAAAAATGTCTTTTCAAAGGAAGACACATCACAAGCACCTGTCTTCGGGGTATATTTCTTTCTGGGTGCGGAGGGATAACTCGCTTGGGATTGGGCCCCAGATCCCAGAACAGATCCGGGGAGAAGATGCGCCCTCCCAGCTGGTGCCAGAAGCTTCCAGATGTCACTGAGTACAGCCCACAGTAACACCTTGTCCACCACAACCCATTTCTATCTATCTGCATGCCTTTCTGCCTACCTATCTTGTGTGAAATAATATTTAACCCCTACTATAGCCAATGCCGCATTCTAGTACTTTCTATTCTAGTTTGTGTTATAAAATGCTGGTCACAACCCACTAAACTAATTTCTCTGTCCACTAATGGTTTGTTCCCTATAGGTCAAAATGCTCCAGGGAAATAAAGGGGGAGGGGTAGGTAGGGGCAACTTCTCCAAGTTCCCACATCTACTCACTTGGATTACCTGAAATATACAAGGAGAAACCTATTTATTGGGGGTTCAGAGTTCAAAGAAAGAGGTGATGGCACCCGGACTCCTCTCCGGTCTTCATGGGACCATGCTCCTCGCACCTACTGGTGGGCTCCTGGCTGGCCCACGGCTCTGAGCGTGGTTATGGCAGAACTGGACGTTAGTCCCTGTTGGCTCCCCCACACCTAAGACTACCCCATCCATAGCCAGGGCTTCCTGTCCGTGGCCCAGCCGTCTCTGTCTTTGTTAGCAAAGCTAAATGCAACAATAGAAATGATGTCATTTCTGAGGTCGGCAGGGACCAGCACAAGGTCACTTTTACTTTCTTAAGCAGCTCTTACGGGACATAAATATGCTGACACCTGCCCTCCTTTCTTCCTCGCCGGGGGCAAAATAATCAGAACTTGAAGGAATCCCCAAGGGGCTACATTCACCCCAGTCTTCCAAGGGGTGATCAGAATGATGGCGGTGATAACCTGCACCCCAGCACCCCGCCTTTAGCTCCTATGGACTCAGAACTGTCTGGAGAACTAACTGTGGTCTCTTTATCCCCTCAGGATGCCATCCCCAACCTCCTCACTTCCGCCCAGCATCGGAGGCATCCTGCACTAAAAAATATATGTACAGCAAAACAAAAATAGAAAACCAGCACCGCAGAGTGGATGTGGGGTATAAATATACCAAGAGCCCTGCTGATGTGGTTACTCTGTGTAAGCTTCAGATAGAGACAGAATCTTCCTGTGAGCCCAGAGAGAAAGGCATGCAATGACAGCTCCTCCCCAAATGGGTCCCAAATGTGGTATGCTTTGTGCGAAAAGTGTTCCATGGGCATACAAATCTGGGGATATGCGGCACACGTCACTCACGCGTGGAGCTTCCTGAGCGATCTTGGCTTAGTAAAGGTTAGGAAAACCCCACAGCAAACACGGCCGTTTACCTGTACTTAACTTAGCCTTCCCCAAGTTAGTTCATAGTACCAGACCCCTCTGCACCCCGTCTCCGCACAGCCTGGGTTCACAGAGCACGCTTTGGGACATGCTGATCGAGTGAAATCTGTCTCATCGAGAGGCTTGTCCTTCCCCCTCAGTAAATTCTAAAAGGAGTTTTGCTTATAAGTCTTTCTGTAACTGAGGACCATGACCTTTGCAAAATATATATGTTATTCTCAATCATGTGTCCACTCAAACCAAGGCTCGGAGCAGCTCACTTGCCAGGATCAAGCCAAGGATCGGTGGCGGAGCTGGGATCTGAGCCCAGAACCAATGGCCCCCAAGCTCTCACCCACCTGTGTCCTTTCACAGAGCTGTTCAGGGCGCGTCATTTCTAATTCAGAACCTTGGTGAGAGGGGATACTATGAAGCTAAAAATGTCACCCTCCAAAGATGGCGGATGCCAATGGAGCTAAGAAATCCTGTCCCACCTGAGGCCCTCCCAACTCCCACTGAAGGCCATCTAGATCTTTCTACAGGCTCAGCACGAGCCCCCACCAAGCCCCCCAACATCCCTACTACTTAACTCAGGAAGCCAACACCAGGGGAAAACTTCTGTAGGAAAATCGCCCATGTTGGCTATGCCAGCCTCCCCACCCAGGACGCCTGTGGCCATCTCCACTGAGAAGCATCAAGTAGGGCCCCCCTCTGACTCCCAGAGCTAGGTCCCGGTTGGAAGGCTGAGAAACCATTTCCCGGGGTGGGGGGGTGCAGAAGGGGCTGTCTACAGAGGATGCTGTCCCCTCCTCTTGCCCAGGTGACGATGATGCTGGAACACAGCCTTGGGCACCGCCACCACCTTTGGAAGATTGCAAAGACACACATACACAAAGACACACAAACACACACACACAGAGACACCAAGATTCTTGGCCCAGCTCCTCTTTTTCAGAGGAAGTGATTTTGGCTCACAGAATGGAAGTGAGATGCTCAAGGTCGTGAAGCAAGATAACGATGTAACCGGGATTAGTACCCAGAGAGGCTCACTTTCCACTCCCCTACACACACACACACGAGTAGGGCCCCAGATGAAAGTTGCTAATCTCTGAGGTTGAGCCATTCGGATGCTGGAAATTTCCCACTTGCACCAGAAGACCCCTGCCTCCCGGTCTCCCAGTGGCAGGGGAGGGCTTTGTGTGTGGTGTCACCCCCTTAGGCCAGGGGTTGTGATGGAATTGACCTCAGTGATCTTCTCTGGCCGTGACCCCCAAGAACCCACTCGATGGCATATCCCATCGACAAAGCTCTCTCACTACGGTCTCTCATCTGACCATTGGAAAACGCTGTGATTTAGGTGAGGGTTAACGTTCCCATTTTACAGCTGTCAGAACTGAAGCTCAGAAGGAGGTCCTGAAAACTGAGACCATTTCATGGTGACCTCTGCATCTGAGAGCCACACCAGCCATTGGGGCATCGCCTTGGCCGCAGACATGTGGGGCCAGGGCTGGTGCTCGGTCCCAGCGGCTTGTCCCATACAGCTTGCCATGCTGTTCCCATGGTTCAGGGAGCCCCTAGGTGGACATGGCTCACAGAACCCACTAGCAGAAGGAGACAAAGGGTCATGAACACTCTCCCCACTTCACCCTGAGTCCTGGGCAAACTCTGCCCAGAGCCCTAGACTTGGGACCAAGGGAAGCCGAATGTCCAGCTAAGAACTCCAACCCTTCAGACGGAAGGGCAAAGGTTCTGGGGGGAAAGGTGATGCTTTCAACACTTGCCAAATTCCCAAAACAGGACTCTTCCACAGCTCTTGTTCCCTAAAGAGGGAGCCTGGGACCAGGTCATCCCCAGGTACAGAATGTTCTGGTCTGACTACCGGAGCAGAGGGGCAGGAAGAAGGCTCACATCCTGGGGCTGGCTTTGGAGCCATCAGCAGGGTTGAAGAGGCACTACCCTTCCAGAGTGCACAGGTTCGACTCGGGAGACCACACTTGAGCTTTGTCCTCGCTTTTGTAGTAAAAACTCTCTTTCTGCCTCATCCTGGGCAGAACAAGGACACTTTTGGCTAGCAGGGACACTGTGCAGCTGGTGTCCTTACCAGGTTCTCTCCCAGTGCCCCCAGAGCTCCAGCCTTTGGAGGGGGGAAGGGGGAGGTCCTCTCCCAGCTTCCTCTTTCCCCACACCTAGAGCTCTCGGAGAGCTGTAAAAATCCAAAGCTGGCCCTTCCACCTTCCAGTGTCTACTTGAATCACAGGACACTCACACATCCTGACCATGCCAGGTGGCGAGAGTACGGACAGCTCCCAGGGAGCCCTGCCCCCACTCCCCAGTATTCTTTGCCCTTGTTCAAACAGGCAGAGAGTAGAGCAGCAAGTTCGTTTCTGAAGTAGACACCCAATCTGGGAAGCAGATGCCATCTCCCCGTGTTGTGTAATTTGTAGGAGGGATTCCCGGGAGCCCACTGCGCCCCCTGGCCAGGTTGGGGGAGGGGACACAGCGTTCTTCCCCCAAGCTGACAACTCACAGCTAAAGTGATCCTTCCTCCTCTCTCTGCTCTCCTGCTTATTGATCCAAATCAGGGAGGCCTGAGGATATCTCTTTGTCCTTGACCGGGCATTCTGGTAGCAAATTCCAGGTAAGAGAAAGAGTCTGCCTGTGATGCACATCAGGAGCCAGGCGTCTCTCGCACGAAGCGGAGCGGTTGATCTTTTTAATGTCAGTGCACGATCTCACTGACTTAGCCTAGGAGATCTTATCTGCTTTCAGGCTTTTGATGGCGTTCCAGGTGTTGAAGCCCGGTTCCACTATTAAATCTATACCCACTCTCTCCCAGCTCCATGTGACCCACAGATTTGATAATCCAGCCTCTGGTGCCATTATTCAAGCCTTTGATGACTCTATCAAAGAGGACAAGACAAAATAGAGGACCCTTAATTCAGGGAGACGTTTATTAAGGCATCTTCTTGGTGAACGGTTACTGGCTCCAGCCACTTACCCCTTCCTTTTATCTGTGCTCTCAGGTTGTTTAATCAAAGCTCGCAGGTGGCTGGGCTCCGGTCACATGAGCACAGTTCTTAAGTCCCCGGATGTCACTGACCTGGGCTGGGGATTTGAACTTGCTGAAAACAGCAGGTGCTCCTCACCCGGCTCCGCCTTCCCTGCACTGCCTCCTTTGGGCTTCTTCCTTCTGCTCCACTAGTCAAAGTCCACCCCAGCCCCAGCTCCTGAGCTGAGCTTGGTCCTTCCTTCCCGCTTCCCAGCTCAGACTCAGCCCCTCTCGGGCAGCCGGTCTGACCCGGAGGGGGTGGGCGGCCGTCCCTAGAGCCATCAGGCTGTCCTGAGAGAGTTGAGATCTGCCACAGGAAACTGCCAGATTTTCCAGGGCCCTAGGTCAGTTGGGGCAGAGGTGAGTGGAGCAAAGAAGATTTATTAATCATGTGTCCGGAGCTGGGCTAGGTGTGTGACCAGAGCCTCAATAGGGGAAGGAAGCACAACCGTCTCCCAGGTGAGGAGAGAAGGCGAGGGCGGTCCCATCACTTGCCTAAGGTCACTCAACCAAGCAGTAAGTTGCAGAACCAGCGTTTGACCCCAAGACTGTGTGTCTCTGCCTTCCCCACCCCCCTGGCTGGCTGTGCCGCTTTGTTGGGTCACCCTCCCACTGTTCCCCTCCCAGAGGACCAGGCCCCCAGTTACTGCTTCGGCAGCCTCTGGGGGGCATGGTAAGCCGATCACCATTTCCAGGACCGCTGGGAAGGAACAGCAGGGTGCAGGGGTGCCATCAGGATGCAGGGAATCCACTCCATTGTTCCCAAGACCTGAGCGATCTGGGATTAATCTTCCAGATTTGGCAGCATACACGCAACATGAATCTGCTGCCACCTCCCCTCTCCAGCCCGTCCCGGCGAACAGATGGGCAGACCCCTCCCTGGGGTCTAAGTAGGACACTGCTGAGGCTGCTGGGAGCAGGGAGGGAGGCCAGGCAGCCGAGGAGAGAGAACAGGGACAGACCCAGCTTCACCCCACCCTGTCCGTCCTCTCCCCGGGAGCAGCTAGAAAGAGGGTGGGGGAGTAACCTGAAACTTTGTTCCTCTGACTAATGAAACGGGGTCTCTCAGGACCCAGCAGCTTGGGCGTAAATGGAAAGTCCCCCAAATCCATGAAACACCATTTCTTTGACAGTCTCAGCTTTTTAATCATCCTCTTGGCTCTTTCCAGGAGTCTCATGAGGATCTCATGCCACCCAAGCCACTGTGGAATGGTCACCATGTACGTCCTCAGCTCTGGGGCCAGCCCCCACACCAGGGTGACAGAGGAAACATCATGAGGCCCAGTCATCCTGCCACCTGCCATTTGGGACCGAAGCCACTCAAGGTGGGGATGAGGGGTTGCTGTTCTGTGTCTAAAACAGTGGCCTCAGAGGCAGGCCATCCTGCTGCTCAGACCACAGGGTCCACCCCAACAAGGAGAGTGCCCCCCCCACACACACACAGCCCCATCCGGTGCCACACTGTGTTCCAGAAGCAACTTCAGAGAGTGTTGTCTGATGCTCTGACAGCTCGTGGTGTGCCTAGGGACCTTCCCTTTGGGTTTGTACTCTCAGCCCCCTCTCTTAAGGTCGTGAGGCCTGGGCTGAACACATGAGAACTTCAATGCCACGCTCCCTGCGCATCTCCCTGCTAGGCTAACTGCTTCCCTTCAGATGAAGATGGCCAAGAAGCACCTCGAATCCTGATGCCAAGTGACCTCTTCAGACTCCACAGTGTAAGAGGGTGCACTTCTGGAGGCATCCAACTTTGGCCCCCTGACAACTCCCATGCTTTGCGCCACTGCTAGGACCTAGGCCCCAGCGACAGACATGGACGAGGCCCATTCCCACCCCCCACCACTAGAAGTGTGGTCGCACGGCCAGCCAAGCTTTGCGGAGAGAGCTGACGGTCAGGGTGAAGGAATGACGGCTGAGCGGTGGCTGAAACAGGGGGTGCTCCAAGGCTAGGCAGGAGGTGGGCGAGGGGAGAGCAGCTGCTCCTGACCGAGCCCTGAGGGAAGGCTGGGGCATAACCAGTGGCAACAGCACTGCAGAGACTGGAGCTTCATCTGGGCTCACCCAGGGAATGCTCTCAGAAGGATCCAGAACAAGGGGAAGAACCCAGGGCTGCCTTGGGAAGGGAAGGGAGTGGGCTGAGGAGAGTAGCTCTGTATCCATCCATCTCCTTCATGTTTCCCTCTCTAGAGCCTCACGGGCATCAGAGGGTGGTGTGTGAGTGTGGGAGGGAGTGAAGAAAGAAAGGGAGGAGGAGAATGGAAAACCCTGGAAGCTTCCCCCAAGCTCAGAGGGGGCCTGTAGGCAACAGGGAGCCAGGGGAAGTTTCAGAATGGAGGAACAATGCATGTCATTTAGAGTTTCCAGAAGGTAAACCTGCAGCAAAGTGCAGGCTGACGGGTGAACCTGCTCCCTGGAAGGGGGGGGGGGTCCCCTCTCCCTACAGCCTGGACAGAGGAGCTGCAGGGAGCACACAGCCATCTGCTTCTCCAAGAGCTGGGGGGCCCCGGGATGCCCAGCCGCTGCTTCCAGGGCCAAGAACAAGGTACTCACCCCAACAACCCCCTAACACCTCCCTACCCCCATCTGCCAGGGAGGCTAAGGAAAGCCTACAGCACAGCCCAGAAGGGAGAAAATTTTTAAAACCCCGTGATGGACTCCCCCGGCTCTCCCTGGCCTCACATTTCGTAGGAGCTTCCAGCCCACAGATCAGACCCCTGGCGGTGGTGGCCCCAGTGCCCTGCCTCAAGAGGGACAGCGAGAGGCCCAGAAGCCTCTAGGAGTCGGCCGAGGGCAGGAGGGGCCAGGGCCACACGTCCACCTGGCTCCTCCACCACCAACAGCTGAGGAAACTGAGGAAAGCCAAGTCCCTGGGTTCTTGTGTGTGACACCAGACACCACCTCCCTCGGGGCCAGCCTTGGGCTGGGAGTGCAGGTGGGCAATGGAATATCTTCTCCAGGCATTGGGACCAGCGTTCTGCCCAGACCACCCACACTGCTGGCACAGTATTCCCACTGGGAGTATCAAAAATTAACATCAGGGGCACCTCGGTGGCCCAGTCCGTTGAGCGGCCAACTCTTGATTTTGCCTTGGAGTCATGATCTCAGGGTCCTGGGATCGAGTCCCATGTCGGGCTCCACACTCGGTGGGGAGTCGGCTTCAGGATTCTTCTTCTCTCCCTCTGCCACTCCCCGCCATAAAATAAATAAAATAAATCTTTTTTAAAAAATATGAACAGCGGCTACCTTCACTCCATCCTGCTCTGAGGTGTTAAAATGGACACTTCGCTCACCACACCTGGCCCCTCGCTTTACAGTTAACCCCTTCATCTGCTCCCTGAACATGTGAAGCAGTTAAAATCATGCCCACCCCCTCACCGCAGATGAGGGCTCCACACTTCAGCTAAGCCAGTGGGTTTGTCCAAAATCCCACAGCTAAAACACCTAGGAAGTAGAGAGCTCTCACTTCCAAGCCCATCAACAGTGAGGCCCAGATGGACCTTCGTGGGGAAACCTACAGACAGCTCAGGTTCAAAACCAGCTGTCCCAGCCTCGTGGGTCTGCTATTCCTGAAAGTCCCCCCTTTGTGAATCAAGACACTCGATGTAGAAAGCTGAAATAATGTGTCCGAAGTCACACAAGGGAAGAGGCAGAGCCAGGCTCTAGCCAAAAAGCCTCTGGTTCTAACAGCTGTGGAGAGAACTTGTCCCCTTCCTTGCCGTCAGTTCACGCTCAAAGATCTGACCCTTGCCTCCAGACAATGCCCCATGTCCCTGTCGCCCTGAGGCGACACTGAGGACTGTCCCCAGCAGGGCCATGAAGTGTCTGCCCGAGGCTCACCGTTCATGGCCACTGTCAGCATAACGCGGGACTCATCGTTTCACAGATTTGGCCAGAGTTGGAAGGAACCCCAGAGGTATCTCAATCAATCTACCTCATTTCGTTCATCAGGAAACTGAGGCACTAACCAAGGAGGTGGTCATGGGAGTCAGTCGCTCTGAACTGAGAGACTGGGTGTCAGGGAGAAACCTGGCCAGGCTAGTCCAGGGGGCCTTGGCAAGGGAAGGGTGTGTATGGGCAGAGTTCTGAGGGACACAGGTTTAGTCCACCCTGGCCTGTCCCCATAACACAGGCAGACACTCAAGCCTGCCCCAGGGACCTGTGGGCCAAGTTAAAATGGTCTATTAGGGCAAAGAGAACAGATGCCCCTGTTGAGAACCTACCAGATGCCAGTACCTCGCAAGGCAGGAGTCACTCTCCCCATTTTTCAGATGAGGCCAAGACTCAGGGAGGTTGAATGACTTGCCCAAGTCACACAGGTGGAAGGAGCAGAGCCCGGAGAGAAAATACAATGTTCTTACCCCTCCGCTTCATTCCCCCCAGCCTGGGCTATGAGGCCACTCTTTGTTTTGGGCTGGAACAGCCTACTTCATCTGCTCAGCCGGTGTCCCTGAGATTGGGCCTCTGTGGTCCTTTGGCCAGCTCTCCCCAGCCCGCGCTTCTGGGATCATTCCATGCTGTCCCCCAGCCCTTGCCCCAGGGCCCCTCCCACGAGATTTCTCTCATCAGACAGTGCTGAGGCAGCCCAAGGCCGGCCAGGACCAGCTCACCATCCCTTGACGATCTCCAGGCAACCGATCTGGGAATCTACATTATAACAGGAACATTCTGTTAGCACTCTTTTGAAGAAAGAAGGTGAAAAAAGGCTGGGATCTGCCCCTCCTTGGGTATCTTGCTTTTGGGGAAGGAAAAGCAGTTTCTGTTCTACCCTCTGAAGGCTAAAGCAAGCAGGGATGGCCTTTGGGTGGAATTGAAAAGGAGCCCCTTCTGGGAGGGACAGCCTCATGGGGTGAGCAAAGAGCCCCTTGGTGTGGCCAAAAGGACGCCCCTTCCTCAGGCACACAACATGGGGGAGACGCTCTCTGGGAACAGGGTGCCAATCCCCTCCTGCATGGTTCCTTTTCAGTCAGGAGAAGACTGTCATCTCCTGACACATCTTCCTGCCTGCCCCCTCCCTGCTAAAACCTATCTCTGCTGTGGAGAAAAGGTCATTTTCCCCAGAGTCGCTAAAAATTACACATTAACGGCCCTACCGATTTCCAGCAGCTTCCAATGCTGGCTTTGGCCAAAAACTTCTTTAAAAAGGCCATCCTCCCTTCTTATTCCATAGCGTTTACATTTTATAACATTTAAACAGAACCGCTTTTAAGCAGAGATCTGCAATCCTTTCCTCTCATGTCCCCATAAAAAGTAAAATCTGGGAAACGTCTACGTTGGATAGCTGGGGAATGCCTGCTGAGCCCAGCAACGATTAGTTCCTTCTGCAAAATCATTCTGGAAGACTTCTGCCTCAAACCTGGGAACTCCTTCCTCTGAGAAGCCCTCATGCCTCTCGTCTGGACCCTGGGACATGGATGTCCATCCCCAGGAGAAGGTGTCCCCAGGAGAAGCAGTTTCTCCACTCTTTATCCACATGACAGCTGCATTGACTGCCCCCTCCGATGTGTCAAGTTAGTGAGAACTACATATAGTATTTGACTTGCCAGATCAGCCCTATAGGGTAACCATGATTATTACACTCATCTTACAGACGGGAAACTGAGGCTCAGACAGGTCAACAGACCTGCCCACCCCTGATTCCACAGCTCACGCCCTTCGAGGCTCCCAACCCCCACCAAGATATCCCTGAACTGGCAGGACGTCTAAAACCTGGAGCCAGGACTGGGGTCCCAGCCACCCTCTTAAGGCAACGGACACCCGCTGTCCCCTCCCTCCCCCCCCCCGCCCCCCACCTCCCGCCATCCTGGTTGAGGACCACTTGACTGTATCTTCCACCTGAGCCCTCAGCCCTCTGCTTTGTCATTCTGCATCTCTCTGAATCACTCGCCCTACAATTCTCAAGATGGGGGATGCTTTTTGACGGGGAAAATCCCCTCAGGTGACTTGATTGTTCTTAAAAGCGGGGTGGGCCTCAGCCACGCTCTCGCTCAGCAGCGGGGACAACACGCCACCTAGTGGCTGTGCGGTGAACCGCGTATTGGCCACCGGCTAGAGCAGAGTATGGGACCTGGGAGGTCCTTAGGTTGTCAGGTGGTCCAGCTGAGGTTCAGACAGGGGAAGTGACCAGCCTAAAGGCACACAGCAAGTTAGAATCCAGTCTTCCCAGGACCATTACCCAGCTCTTGAGTAGAAGAACTGTGCTTCCCAACTGCTTCACTGTTCTGGGGAACTGTGCGTCTAGAAGCAGCTCGAAATCCCGGTAGTCGTGAGTGTGAAGGCAGGGTCCCCATTCTCAGGGTGCACCATCTTCCTGGTACGGCATCCTTTATTCTGTTTATCACTTTTCTTTTAAGATTTTATTTATTTATTTATTTGACAGACAGAGATCACATTTAGGCAGAGAGACAGGCAGAGAGAGAGGAGGAAGCAGGCTCCCTGCTGAGCAGAGAGCCCGATGCGGGGCTCGATCCCAGGACCCTGAGATCATGACCTGAGCCGAGGCAGAGGCTTTAACCCACTGAGCCACCCAGGCATCGCAAGGATTATACTTTTTTAAAAATATTTTATTTATTTATTTAAGAAACAGAGAGAGAGCTCGAGCTAGAGGGAGGAACAGAGGGAGAGGGAGAAGCAGACTTCCCGCTGAGCAGAGAGCCCAACTTGGGGCTCGATCCCAGGACCCAGAGATCATGACCTGAGCCGAAGGCAGACACTTAACCAACTGAGCCAGCCAGGTGTCCCTTGTTTTATATTCTTCATTCTTCACTTGATGAACACTTGAGCTGTTTCCATTTTTTTTTTAAGATTTTATTTATTTATTTGACAGAGGGAGAGAGCTCGGTCCTGAAACCGGGAGATCATGATCTGAGCCAAAACCAAGAATTGGACACTCAACTGACTGAGCCACTCAGGAGCCACTGGGTTGTTTCCATTTATTGACTATCGTAAATAAAGCTGCTATAAAACATTCATGTATCCGTTTTGGGGTGGATGTATGTTTTAATTTCTCTTTGACAAGTACTTCAGGGTAGATTTCTTGGTCTTATGGTAACTCTCTGTTTTGACCTTTTGAAGAACAGCCAAACTGTTTCCAAAGAGCTGCACCATTTTCTGTTCCCACCAGCAGTATAAGAAAGTTCCAGTTACTCTTAAACCTCTCCTGTACCTGTTATCTCCCCTCCCGGCCCTGCTTTTTTACAGCCGTTCTAGTAAGTGTGCAGTGGTCCCTTATTGTCGGTTTGATCTGCATTTCCTTAATGGCTAGGCATGGCTGAGCTCCTTTTCCTGTGTTTATTAGCCATCCATATACCCTCTTCGGAGAAATATCTATCACATCGATTTTTAAGACCTCTTTAAATGTCAAGGAAATTAGCCCTTTGTGACATGAGTTGCAAATATTTTTTCACAGTCATATATCTTCGATTTTATTTATGCTTTTTTTCCTCCTTGCAAGGTTTTGTATCATAGCCAGAAAGCCTTCAGCAAATGAATGGGGGTGGGTGTGGGGGGCGATAAACACTCATCCCATAAAAAGAGCATTTTAAAACAAATCATTTCAGCTGTAATGACTCCAGGCTCTAATAACTAAGAACTTCTTTAAGAAATGTAATCATGGGTCATAGGGGTGCCTCAGTCAGTTAAGCATCAGACTCCTGATTTGGGCTCAGGTCATGATCCCAGAGTCATGAGATCCAGCACCTCCGTTCCCCCACCCACCCACACCCCCCATACCAACACCCCCCCCTCCGCTGCTGGCTCCTCACTCAACTCAACTTGGAGTCCACTTGACGTTCCCTCTCTCCCTCTCCCTGTGCTTCTCCCCACCCCTGCTCACAAGCACTAGCTCCCTCTCTCTCTAAATAAATACATAAATAAAGCTTAAAACGAAAAAAAAGAAATGTAATCGAGACACCTCTGTCACGAAGGCAGTAGCAAGAATAATGGATCCCTAAAGATGTTCCTGTCCTCATTCCCCAAACCTGTGACTGTTACCTCATATGACAAAAGGGACTTTGTAGACGTGATTAAATTAAGGCTTTTGAGGGCACCTGGCTGGCTCAGTCGGTGGAGCATGTGACTCTTGGTCTCTGGGTCATGAATTTAAGCCCCACGTTGAGCCAAGAGCTGACTTGAAAAAATAAATAAATAAAAGTATTTTTCTGCGACACGGGACTCGGGGCTCAGTGTCCAGTTGCGATCTCTCCCAACAGGATGGCTGCAGCAGGGTAGCCATCTGAGGCTGTGGCCGGCAGCAAGAAGACAAGGCTTGGGAGGAAGCGGACTCCATTCAGGCACGTGGATCAGAGTCCGAGAAGGAGATGTGATTCCAGAAACTGGTCAGAGTGATGTGGGGCCGGGAGCTAAGGAGAGCAGGCAGCCTCTAGGAGCCAGAAGAGGCAAGGGAACAGATTCTCCCCTTCCTCTCCAGAAGGAACACAGTTCTTGATTTTTGGTCCAGTGACCAAATTTCAGATTTCTGGCTTCCGGAACAGTAAGATAATAAATGTGTGTTGTTTTCAGCCACTATGTTTATGGTAATTTGTTACAGCAGCAATTAGAAACTAATACAATTTATAAAATTTTAGCATCATTATCCAGACCATGTTCAGTTTCTCCCAAATATTTCACAAATATATTTTTTCAGTTAGTTTGTTCACAGATTGTATTGTTTTAAACGTCAATAAGAGTATATAGGGCCAGGGGTTGTTTTTTATTATGATATGGTTTAAACCAAGTTCATAAAAACTGAATCCAAATAAATAAATACATAGTCCATAAATATAGCTCACAAGTCACTCGCTACTGACCTGAACACAAGTCACCTCCATTCTGGGCCTGGACTTCCTAATCTGAAAAGCAGTGGGATGGGGCTAGGCAAATTCTTCCCTTTGGGATCCCTGAAACCAGATGCAAAGGAGGGAGGGTTCTCAACCAGGTCTGTGCCTTAAAATCCTCTACAGATACCCTCACTCCTCCAAGGGGTGTTAAACACAGGAGCCTGGGGCTTCTCCTGCATGAGGCCCACTTCCCAGAGGCTAGTGTAAATTTAGAGACTTAACAGAGTCTGGAAAAGAAAACATCCTGGGCTTACTCAACAGCATGTTCGAAGGAAGCTATCTGCCTCCTGACACACCCATTCAATTCAGCCATCATCATGGTTCATTCTCCCTGAGCAAGGGAGCCGAGCTGCGGGCCAGACCAGTGGAGTTGCCAGTGTGAGCAAATGACATACAGGAAGCCCGGTGAAATTTGAATTTCAAATAAATAATGAATCATCTCCAAGATCTTTTAGTATAAGTGTATCCCCAAACAATATTGGAGATATGCTTATACTAAAAAATGACTCACTGCTCATCTGAAATCATATTTAACCGGAAGTCCATGCTTTATCTGGATCTGACTTGATCGAGCTCCCAGAGGACCAAGGCAAACAGCTGCTTCCGGGATCTAGTGACGGAGCTCCAAAGGAAGGCGGGAGGGGCTCCCAAAAAGATATTAAGAAAGAAAGGCGGAGAGAAGATTTGAGAATGATCTTCTGAGAGTCTGAAGCTGGAAGGAGCAGGTGACTCCTAATCTAACCATCTCTAGTCACCACAGAAACCACCAAAGTCCGCGGATAAAAGCTGGTGAACTCCAACATCTACCGCCTCTCTGCCGGGATAGCTCGTTCACATTCCTCTCCCAGGACAGGTCTGGTCGGGCCTGGTTCCACGGTCCCGGTTTCTCTCCCAGGAAACAGCTGGGACCTGATCCTGCCCGCTTCCTCCCAAGCCTTGTCTTCTTGCTGCCGGCCACAGCCTCAGATGGCTACCCTGCTGCAGCCATCCTGTTGGGAGAGATCGCAACTGGACACTGAGCCCCGAGTCCCGTGTCGCAGAAAAATCAGAGCCAGATAACAGTTAAAGCAACACAGATAGATTTTATTTAGGACTATTGCAATACAGGAAAAGAGACCTTGGTGTGGAATGGGACTCCATTCCAAATACAGCGTGGGCAAGTGGGAATTTATAACCAAGAAGTGGGGACGGGAGGTCGGTGCACAGAAAATGACTAAGAGGGATAATGTGGATTCTGCCTTAACTGACCGAACAGGATTCTTGCTAAAGACAGGCCCAGAGGGTCAGACATCACCTGGGAGATGGTGGAGGACGAAGAACCTAGTAAGATATGGAAAGAGATCAGATATGGATGGTAAGGGGTTCCGGTTAAACCAACTTAGCACGGCTCTTACCAAAACTGGATTTTATATGGAAGTGCCCATACGATGTGGGAGAAGATTCAGGAGCTCACCTAAAGTTTGGCCAAGCAAAAAATCTTTGTCACCTGTCTATGAGGAGGTCACATTCTAGCAGGGGAATAGGACACAGGAGGGAAATGGCCCAAGGACATCCAGGAAAAGCTTGTTCAGAACAAAACAGGTCTGACCTGGACTGTCCATCCACATATCTCTGTCCCTTCCTGGGTAAAGTTACTCTCCTAATCCAAAATGTGATTACATTGATTGGGGAAATGTTCAATCTTTCAGACTAGACACAGGGAGGCAGTAAGCTTTGAATACAAATGCGGGAGTTTGCAGTGACGCATCTTCTATTTGACTCTGGAAATTAGAGGCTCTTTGAAGGTAGCATGCAAATTTGTTCAAAATGTACCCAGCCAGAAAACTGGATCGTGCACTTATGCAAATCATGAGATGTGCTTTTTAATGCACGGCCTCGGGTCCTTCTGTGTACCTCTCTGCTGGGCCAGCCCTGACTTCAGAGGAGGGATACTGGCTCTCCCCATGGGGCCTCCCACAGCACTTCCCATCTGTCCACCTTCCCTTTGCACACAAGTGCTGAATGTTATTCTTCCCATTTTATAGATAGGAAAGTAGGGCACTGAGTGATGAAGCAACTGAACCATGGTCACTTTGCTCTAAGGGCCAGAGCCAGCCAGAAGATGCCCTCCCTCTCTTCCCTAGTGTAGAGCAACTTGCACAGATGTCATCCCACTCCTAAAGGTTCTGCACTTTTCAAGGAATATGAAGAATGTCCTATCTCTGTCCACTAGCCTATCCACACACAGCATTCTGTGGAAGGGGCATCCTTAACACTTAGTAAATTTCTTCCTTTTGCTAAAAATTTGCTAAATGTGCTCCTTTTCATGTAACTCCAATCCTCATGGAAGCTGTTATCTTTTTTTTTTAAGATTTATTTATTTATTTGACAGTGAGAGGGAGAGAGAAAAAGAGACCACAAGCAGGGGAACAGCAGGCAGAGGGAGAGGGAGAAGCAGGCTCCCCGCTGAGCACGGAGCCCAACGTGGGGCCCGATCCCAGGACCCCAGGATCACGACCCGAACCAAAAGCAGACACTTAACTGACCGAACCACCCAGGCACCCCTGCTGTGGTCTTTAATCAAGACAATCCAATCTGAGCAATTACAAGACACTGCTCTTCTGATGGCCAAGAGCACCAGAAAGAGAAGATGGGCCCACCTTTGACTCTGTACAGGCTCAGAAAGTTTTGAGGTTTGGTTTGTGGCCACGTTACTTAACCCAGGAAACCAAAATTATGAGGTCAATTTGTATCCAACGTATGCATTAAGCTCCTCCCTTGAATTTCACCAAATAAGAATCGAGAGGATTTTGCAAACATTCCCAAGCAGATTCTTCTCTACTTCAAACTGCTTCTCAAGCTTTCCATCTCCTGAGGCTCTGATGCCTTAACCCCAGCCTCACTGCCACTGTGGACACTAATGTCAACCCTAGTTTTTACCTGTAAAGCCTAGCCAGTTTGGCAGAGACCTGGAGCCTCACTCTAGGTCACACCCCCAGTGTGAAGGCTCACTGGTCACCCCCCCCAGTGAGAAGGCTCACTGGTCACCCCCCAGTGTGAAGGCTTGCTGGTCACCCCCATGGCATCCACACAGTTGTCTCAGCCTGGAATGCCCCCTTCTCCAGCTGGAGCAATCCTGCTTCTCCTTCAAGTCCCTGCTCAAATCTCCCTGGAATTCTAGCTTTGTGGGACTGCTCTGAACACTGAGGTCAAGTAGAGGTGGACACAGATAGAGGCACTGAGTCAAGACAGCACTGACTGTCGCTGTCATGCTCTCGCTCCTGCCCCTCTTGAGAAATCCACCCCCTCCCCAATTCCTTCTGCCCCTTACACTGCTGCACGGTGAATGGTATGCTCGCCTCTCTCCTCCATAAAAATCCCAAACTCCTTGAGGGCAGGGATCTTATCTTGCCTGTCTTTGGGGCCCCAATTCCTGGCTCTGAGCCTGACACTTAGGGGTTTCCATGTATATTTGCCAATAAATCCTCCTGGGACAACAACTTGATGAAACGTCAGAACACTGTGATAAATTAAAAGTCATCGTATGATGTGGCTGTGGACACAAACAAAGACTGTGCTGCTAGTGACATCACATCGGGGTAATGACACCACTGGCCATTAAGAATATTTACTTCAGGACAGAATCCTTGACTTGTGGGGAAAATGGTCCAGAGCCCCACTGAGTGTGTCACTGTGACTGTAGGAACTGTCTCCAATAGGGATGGGGCTATCCAGCTGCTGTAGTCTGCTCTTTCTGACTTCATGCCTCCCTACAGGGTCAGGGTCTCAGTTAATATTTTTTATAACTCCATGGATTCCTTTGAAATCACGTGAAACTAGTTGTGTTATGGAGGACAAGAATCTCAGAATTTCCTCTGTATCTGCATCTCCCCCACCGACTGAAGACAGCAGGCTCTCAAGAAGGAAGCAGAAAAGTTTCCAGAAGGTCTGTGGATCCCAGACACACTCAAGGCTCACTTGTGCCCTGTGCCATCCCACCAGCATTCCCTCCTCTGGGAAAGCCCTTCCCCTAGTTACCTCCAACCTTTTGTCCAGAACCCCACTTGTGCACGTTCCCTGCCAGGTCTTCCTGCAATAAAGGGGTCTGGTACAGTCTCTTCAGAGTTCTTCTGATTCAACACTGGTCATTTTCACAAGTTCAAGGAGTCTTAAGGTGAGAACAAGGAGTTGGCAGACAGGTCTTACATCTGTACCTTAAGAAGTAACAAGATTTGCAGTAAGGGGGATAATGTGTCCACTAGGTCTGAAGGAGCTGCCCCAAGGCTTTGCACTCTAGCATGTGGGGTGACACGTCATGGGATGCCGACTAGAGGCCTGGAGATGAGGACAGACGACAGCTGGGGAGCTGAGAACTAGGATTTTAAAAGCCCTAAATCCTCAGCAAGCAAGACCACTAGGTCTTTCTGCCACAGATGCCTCAGAGCAGCATCCTGGGTATCCAGGAAGGAGCACTGGTGAAGGGGCTGTGCCGAAGGCACGGATCTGGGGGAGACTGAAGAAGCTACACGCATACCCCCATTCCATCCCTCACTAGGATGACCCTAAGCTTGGCTTCTCTCAATTTCCTTTCCTCAGCTATAAAATGGTCTCCCAGGGAACTGGAACTAGATTCCCGCGCCACTATTCTGGAAGATGTGAACAACTCATCCAGAGACACGTTCCAGGCTTCCCTGGGGGTTCCCTGTACAAAAGAGATTCCCAGGAGTCGTTTCCACTCTGTGATGTCTCTGACATCATTCAGCTCGCGATCTCCTTAAACGGTCTACAGAACGCTCTGACATTCACAGTGCATTCTCGTTGTAATGTCCCCATCAGCCGCTTCTACAAACGGGAAGACCTGGGCCCGTAACTGGCCACTGTCACCCAGTGCACACGAGTGCGCCAGGGAAAAGCCCGGCGCGCCCGCCCCGGGGGCGGGGCCACGGCGCGGGGCGGGGCGGGGCGGGGCGGGGCCGGAGCGGCGTGGGTCACGTGACGCCCGGCCCGGAAGCGCTCGCTCCCTAGACCCCCAGGTGACGGGGTCGGGATCTGCCTTCTGGAGCGACCGGGAGGGTCGCGGGGGTCCCTGCAGTTTTCCGCTCCTCGCATCCGCCGCCATGGCCTGGACCAAGTACCAGCTGTTCCTGGCCGGGCTCATGCTTGTCACCGGCTCCATCAACACGCTCTCGGCCAAGTGAGTCCGGGCCCGGCCGGGACGGGTGGGAGCTCAGCCGGACCTGCCGATGCCCGCGAGGGCTCTGGGGACCCCGCGCACCTTCCTCTTCCTCCCCCTTCTCAGCTCTCCTTTCCCGGCTTCACCGGCTCGCCTCGTTTCTCCGGTCCGTTCACGCGGATTGGGGGCCCCCAAGGGGCGCGCGGCCCGGAGAAACATGGACCTAGGCCGTGTGGCCCGCTGCAGGATCCGACCCCCGGCTTTGATCGCTGTGTGCTTGATCCCGGCGAGTCCCCTCCCGTCTCCATGCCTCAGTTTCTTCATCTTTAGACCAGTTCCCTCTCCGGCCCCTTCCAACGCGGGCTGGAGGCCAGGCCCTCCGGGAGCTTTGGGCAGGGGTGGGATGAAGGGGCGCTCCCGCACTGTGCACGCGGACTACAGTAGAAGCCGTGAGGGCCGAGTGACCAGTGAGCGTGACAGGCTGCCACGACAGACCTGGGGATACCCTATGGGCTCCTCATGGAGGTCACAGCTGGGCCTTGACATTTTGGTGGGATTTCTACGTGTGGCCAGACGTCGCTGCAGGGAACCGCAAGGCCACATCAAAGTGTATGTAACTAGCACCAAATGCCCAGGCCGGATTTTATCCCACAATCAAAGAAGGGCTTTTGAGCAGAGAGTGACATGTTATAAGTGATATGATGAACCGGGTGGTCAAGATGCTGGGTAGTTTGGTGCAGGGAAGACCCTCCAAGGCTGCTGCTGGGCGGATGAGGGAGGGAGGAGGGGGCAGTGAGGCAGGCAAGGAGGGGACAGGTGGGAGAGACCAGGTGCAGAATGAAGCCATAAGGCCTGACCCACAGGATCGAGAGAGACAGACAGACAGCCAGTGACCCCTCACTTCCAGCTGGGCCCTTCCAGGCTCCACAGCAAGGCAGGGGTCATACCGGCAACCCTCTGGGCTGTGCTCGAGGCCCCCTGGGGGGTGGGGGGCTAGTCATCTTTTATTCATTTTTGAGGTATTTGTTCACACGCCCCAGGGGAGAGGTCTGGGAGGGAGGTATCCTGTCCAGTTCATCAAGACGTGTATAAGGGACCTACAGAGTGCGAAGCACCGTCTGGACTCCGGGCAGGAGGCTGTAGTCAAGAGAATGTTTGAGATGCTTAAGGTAGGAGGCAAGGGGGCAGAGCATACACACTTGACAACCTCAGTGTCCTCCCTTCTCCAGAGGAAGTGGAGTTCTGGGTGGGCACCGCTGTCTCTTGTTTGTCTGCGTCTGGGTTGTGAGCTGGTCTCCTGAGCCCTGTGGCCTCCTTCACTATAAAGGAGACTCAGCCTGAGAGCTCCCATCTCAGGATCTGAATGCAGCAGAACGAGTTGTCCATCTGTCCGTCTCTCATACCATTCAAGGTCTCAGTCACATGCTTAGAGAGTGGCTCTATATTTCCCGGGGCTTCTGTCCCCAAGGAGAGTCAAGATAGCCAGTTATTACTGGAGCAAACTGACTCAGCTCCTTCCTGGTCAGGTAGGAGGCCCTGGGATTCTTGACCCCAGGAGACCTTGCCCTTGCAGGCTGCCTGAGAGGCAGGAAAGAGACTCGCACGTGGGGACCCAGCCTTTGGCCCCGTCCTGTGCCAGGTCACCTGATATGGGGCCTTTTGGGAGCCTCCCTAACTCAAATGGGCCCCAGAGTTAGGCCCTATACAGGGTTTTAAGGCCAGACTGTGAGGGCACCCTCTGAGAGAAAACGTGAGAGAGCGGCTGTGTGCATCCTGGGGGGGGATTACCCATGTGAAATTACGCTCTGACCTGCACTTCCTGGCAGGGACAGACGGACTAGGATGGGACCACAGCGAGTCCCTAGCAGCCGCTGTAGTCAGTGCCTGGCCCTTTCATGTGTTAGTCTAATGAACTCTTGTAACCAGCCTATGAGGGAGATAAACTCCCTGTCCCCAGATCAGGAAACCGAGCTATGGAGAGATGGGGCTGCTCGCCTGGGGTCAACTCAGCTGTTCTGTGGCAGAGTTGATATTCGAGCCAAAGTGATCTGGCTTAAGAATTCAGGCTCTTAACTATCAATATGGAGTGAGGCTAGGGGTTTCTCAAGTCTTTTTTCAGGGCAGTTAAAGCTGTTAGAAACATAGAAATCTCCCATCCTAATGCCTACAATTTATAGTCTAGGTCCCACGAGAAGTTTCTTTTAGTGACTAGCTGGCTGGCGTCAGAGTGGGGACCAGAAACTAGGTCTCAGTCCTTTTACAAACAGTACCCCCAAAGTCCTGCTTCCTTGGGAAGCCCCTCTCGCATCTCCCCACAGAGAGCACCCAACCCCAGCCCCGTGGAAGTTGCAGTGCCACAAGCAATGGCTTCCCACCCCCCATCACCAGAGTGCCCTCCCTCTGGGATGGGGGAACAGGGGCGAGGGGAGGGGGGTGTACAGTACTCGTGGTTCTTGTTTAGTGTCTCCAGTAGCCTCTTTCGGTTCCTTGACCTGTAAAGGGTCCCGGGAAGATGAAACTTGGCAGAGGAAGTGGGTGAGTACCTGCCCCCTGCTGTGCGGGGACCACAGGGCAGCTGTCCCCTGGAGGAGGCCACTCTGCCTGCTCAGCAGTTCTGGGTAGGCTGCAGGAGATGGAGATGGGGCTGCTCTTGCTGGGGTGGGGACAGAGGCTACCCACCAGCCTGGCCCTTTGGCCTTGGCCCTGGTCCTGGGCCTCGGCAAAGGGCCCCTCCAATCCAGTGGCTGCTTCTCCTTTCTGTGGCTGCTTTCTCCCCCCTCACCCAGACCTTCTGCCCATGGGTCTCCTGCACAGCAGACAGTCCCCACCCCCCTGTGGGGTCCTGCCCATTTCAGAGCCCCATTCTCCTGAACCCTGCTGGGGTCCTACATGTCAAGAGCCAGGGTCAAGCAGGTGCTCACTAAGTGAGGCTCAGATGCCCTCTGAAAGGCTGCAGGCTGTGAAGCCCACCTAGCCAGAGAGGGGCCAGGGGGTGGCTTCCCCTCCAACAATCAGGCCCCTGGGGCGGGGACCCCGGCAGGAAAGTGGCAGGAGGCCTGGGACCCCTGGATCTCTAGTAGGGAAGGACTCTCACCGTCCTTCCTGTGCCAGCTCTAACTATTGCCTTGGTGGCTGACCGCATCCTTAAATTCCAGAAGCTGGCCTGGGATAATTGCTTCCGACGGGTTCTTGCAGCAGCCACAGAAAGCCCAAACCTGGAGGGTAGTGTGTAAAGTGAAGAGAGCACAATGTGTGGGAGCTATGGGATTCGATGAGTCACAGTGCCTCTCCAAGCCTCAGGTTCATCTGTAAAATGGGCGTGACTTCCCTCCCTTCAACCCAGGCACAAGTCAGGATCTACCGAGGAAGATTGGGTAATACTTAGAGAGAGGTCTCGTGATCATTTATCACCAACTGCTGTGACACTGAAGAGTAGAGCAGCCCAGCGGCCTTGCTGGAGGTTCTAGGCAGGAGGAAGGAGCTGACTCACTGGGCTTGAGGAGCAGGAGGAGCCAGAGGAAGGGGCAGAGATCCTGCTGGGGTACTGGACACCACTGTCAGACTGAAGCAGCCACATCGGCCACTTCCTCAGTCTCTCCGCGCCCACCACCCTCACGTGGCCGTGCATGCCTCTCAGAATGCTGAGCTCTGAGTTTGGCCAGGCTGGAGTGACTCACCCCTGGCCAGGGGAGCCCGCCCCCAGCCTGCCTACCGAGGCCCCTCCTAAAAGAAGCCAGTCTCCTGACTCAGTTGGTAGAGTTTGCAACTCTTGATCTCAGGATCATGAGTTCGAGCCCCATGTTGGGTGCAGAGATCACTTTGAAAAAATTTTTTAATTAAAGATTTTTAATTAAATTAAATTTTAATTTTAAAAACCTGATGAAAGAAGCCGGTCTCTGCCAGCAGAAGACATCTTCTCGTGTAGCATCAGCCTGACTCTCAAGGGTCCCCCCAGGCCTCCCCCTGCCCATGCCACCATGGCCTTCCTTTAGAATAGGCTGTCTAGAAAGGAGGGAGGGCCCATCTGCAGAGCTGCGTCTCTCTGCCTCAGCCAGGGGAGTGGGAAGAATCTGCAATAAGAAGGTGATGGGAGAAAGTCAGGTGCCGAGGAAGGAGCAGGGAGCTGGAGGTAAAGACCCCTGGGGACGAGCCCCTCTCGGCACCGGATTGAGTCCCTAGAACACTCTCTGATCCCTGGGACTGTCTATCTTACGTTATGTATTACTTTTGATCATTCCTCAGTGTTGGCCTTATTATCGCCATTTTATAGATGAGAAGACTATTAACTTGTCCAGCCTGTGAGACTCAAAAGTCATGAGCTTTCCAGGGATTCTCCTGCCTTTTCTGAATGAAAATTCAAGCAGATGGATCTGGCCCTAGACCTGCCCGTTGTTAACTGTATGGGTCCACGCTCAGCTCTCTCCACCCCTCCGTCCCAAGCCACGAAGTCCCGGTCCGTAAAATGAAGAACATGAGTGTCTGGCACGGGCCTGGCGTGGAGTCAGTACTCAGTGAATGGTACATTTATCAAAACATGCAGCAAAGTGTTTTGTCCCACCTTAGGGGCCCTTGCTGTCCTCCCCCGGTCAGCAGAGGCTGGATTCTGGCTCTTGTTCTGTGCTCTCTGGGGTCCGTCGGTGCCTGTGCAATGAGCTGAAGCCTGTTCGAAGACCGGGGTGAGACACTAGACTCCAGCCCCGAGTCTCTGCGGGCCTGAACTCCTCCCTGCCTGAAGGAAGGCTGGAAAGGGCAGCCAGTCCCCCCGACACCCAATCCCTTGGGCCGCAAGCCCGCCCCAAGAGTCCAGATACAAAAAGACTCCATTTCCCAGGCTGGGAGCACTGCCAGCCCCAGCTTGTTGAGGCAGACCCAACCCTTGGGGGAAGCAAAGGAGGCCCTGGGGGCAGGAGAGGGAGCTCGGCATAGGCCTTAAAGCCAGCTCTGCTCTCAGTGCTCACCCCTGGAGGACAAGCCCAGCCGGGCCCACTGGCAAGCGGCACCTCCCCCAGTGGGAAATGAGAAGTCATGCAGACACTGCCCATTTGCCAGGGGGAGTCTAGAAATGCCACTGATTGAACAAAGGAAAAATGTCTGAGCTCCTGTATGCCAGGAGCTGGGGAGCCAGAAGTAGAGAAGTTGCTGGATGCTGAGCTTGGGGTAGTGCTTGAACACACACAGTGATGGGTGTGTGAGTGGTCGTCCCTGTAAGCCATGTGGACAGCAACCCAGAGGGAGTTTAGGGAGGCGGCTCTACCACTGGGTCTGGGCGTCTTCTGGAGCCTGCCATGGATCTGGGTGTACTACCGTGATGAGGAAGGGGCTTCCACACATGCCCATGCCCTGAGCTTCTAGTAGACCTTTGTGGGCTTGGCAGAACCTCTCTGTTCCTCCTGGAGGAGCCCTGGCTCCAGCTCAAGGAATGTCCATCTCCAACTTGCCCTGGGGCAGTTGGCTCTGCACTTTGGGAAAACAGGGCCTCCTTACTCTTCCTTGCTTCTCTGTTACACTCAGTTGCCTCCCCCAGGCCCTCCCAGAGTGCTCTCTCTGCAAAAGCAAGCCTGATCTGCCTTTGAGCGGTGGGGGCCACACCATTGGTCTGCGGCCCCCACCTGTATCCCATGTCCTGTCCTGTCTGGGGATCCAAGAACCAGAACTTGCAGCAGATGGGGCAGAAATGAGACCCCACAGAGCAGGCAGTTTCTTGAGTTGTGGCTTTCTTTGTGCCGTTGGTACTGGGACTGGTTACAGCCTGGTCCCCTGACCCAGATTTCTCTCCACATTTCCAACCAGTCCTATGAGACCTCCCCACCCTTCAGCTCTCCTGAAGACCCTCACCATTCCCAAGAACCACAAGCCCTCCTAACTGTCCCTCCTGGCCTCTCTGGGATAGGTGGGGGTCTTCCGCTGTGAGCTCACTCACTGTGAGCTAAGTTCGAGCTGACCCTGTTTTTTTCAACGGCCCTGGGGTATGTTCAGATCAATGAGCAGATGTGGTCTCGCCCTCAGGGCTCATGGGGAACTCTACCGCATTCAACCTGCCCTTCCTGCTGCCACCGTCCACGCCTTATGCCCATGCCCAGGCTCTGGCAAAGAGCTCCCTGTTCCCCTCCCTACACTCAGAGCACAGGGAAGCCAGGGCTGGCCAGGATCTTTGTCAAACCCAGCCCCTACCCAATGTCCCAGGCTTGCTGCCCTGTTGGGGAGGCACCGGAGACAAAAGGCTTCCCCCTGGCTTTTTGAAACCTCAGGCTTGTTGCAGAAATGAGCCAGCGGGGTAGGGCTGGGGACTACCACGTGTCTGCTTTTCACAGACGTGGCAAGGAAGGACATTTAAGAAAGAGAAGTCCCAAGTCTTGAAGTTTAGAGACAGCCACCACCTAGGTGCAGGGCGCTGCAGAAGGAATGGGTCCAGGGCCCACAGGACACTGCCCTGTGGCAGCATTGACTCCATACGGCTGCGTGATGTGACAGGCTCGGTTAGAGCCGTGTCCGCGAGTGACAGGGTGTGCAACGTGAAGGAGGAGCTGCTGTCTTGCCAGGCTCGGTCCGGGCCAGATGCCACGCACTTAGCTCTGGGCCTGGGTCCCCCTGAGTGCTTCCAGAAGTCAGCAGCCAGGGGAATGAAAAGCTAGAAAGGTCTGATTAGCCACAAGATGAGAAGCTTCAAAAGAAGATAGGAAAGTCTCCAAATATCTAAAGGACTTTTTTTTTTAAGGTTTTATTTATTTATTTGACAGAGAGAGAGGGAGCACAAACAGTGAGAGAGGGAGAAGCAGGCTCCCGATCCCAGGACCCCGGGATCATGACCTGAGCCAAAGGCAGACACTTAACTGACTGAGCCGCCCAGGTGCCCCTAAAGGACTTTTAAATGAAAGAGATTAGACAAGACCCCAAGGACCCAACAAAGCCCAGCAAGGGTGAAATTGGGGGGCCAGAGTTTTAGTGCATGGGCAGCGGATAGTGCAGAACAATTGGTGGGAGCTGCCCAGGGCGCTGTGCCGCAGAGGATTCTGGGCTTGTGTCTTGTGTTGCTGGGGAAGCGTGCCAGACTCAGGGATGCCATCTGGCAGGGTGCTGGATGAGAGGCCACTCCACTGTTGCCATGTACTTGCCACCTGCTTCCCATTCAGTGCTAGAAAGACCCTCCAAATCGTTCAGGTTATAGGAAGGTGACCACCTGGTCTGTGTCAGGTAGTTGTTTCCCAAGGGCCCGAATGCCCTTGCAGACCACAAGCTCCTGATATTTTTTGTGCCATGGGTCCATTTGATAGTCGGTAAAGCCTAGAATATTGTTTTTTAAATGTGCAGTTAGGAACACCTGGGTGGTTCAGATGGTTAAGTGTCTGCATTCAGCTCGGGTCATGATCCCAGGTCCTGCAATCAAGTCGGGCTCCCAGCTCAGCGGGGAGTCTGCTTTTCCCTCTCCCTCTGCCTTTCCCCTTGCTTGTGCTATCTCTGTTTCTCCGTCTCTCTGTCTCAAATGAGTGGGTAAAATCCTTATAAAAAAAATGCAATTAAAGGTTTGGATTACAGAAAAAGCTACTTACGTTGAAATAAAGTTATCAAAACATTGAAAAAGCCAATTTGGGATGTAGTAATATGTGTGTGTAGACGCTTCTTGACACAGAAAATTATAAGTAGTGGGTCTAATCGCTGTGATTTTTTAGTAGCAATGCATGTAAATGCCACTTCCCGGTACCTACAAGGACTGACGTGCCGGGAAGAGTAGCCGTGATGTGTGTGACAGAGTCACAGGTACTGTGGGGCTACATTCACAATGTGAGGAAATGCTACATTTCAGCTAAAGGTTTCTACCCCCACCCCTTGCTGTCCATGATCCCAAATGAAGACTTAGTGCTGCAGGAACTGGCCTCTTGGAGAGGAGTCTCACGCTGAGCCAGGTCCCCTAAGTTTGGCCCCTTGGCGTTGAGAGGAGCAAGTTTGTGCGCAGACCCCAGGGCCAGAGTTGCAGAGCTGGTGCGGTGCCAAGGCTTTGACCTTCTCTTTCTCTCCGCTGCAGGTGGGCAGACAACTTCATGGCCCCGGGCTGCGCCGGGAGCAGGGAGCACAGCTTCCAGCATCCCTTCCTTCAGGTATTCGCTCCATCCCTCCCCACCACCTGTTCGCCAGGCCTTTGGTCAGGTGTCCCCCGGGAGGCCCTGATGCTTTCTGACCTGGGGTGGAGCCTTCCCCTGCTTTCAGGAGAACCATCCTCTCCCTCCCTCCCCAGGACAGACCAGGGTGTGAGTGCCCACGGGAGGGGGCAAAGGGCACAGCCCTCTCTGGGAGGGCTGCGTATGTCCCAGGGGAGCAGGCATGCCCAGGACGCTGTAAGGCCAGCCCTCACATGTCCTCGTCAGAACCCATCTGGAACATATCAACCCCCGTAGCAAAACCTGCTCTCCATCCTTGGGAAGCCCCTACTCCACTGGGACGGGGCAGACAACATAAACGGAAGGCACCTATGGCCAGACTAGGAAGCAGAGGCTCATACTTTAGCCCCTGCTCTCCCAGCAACTTGCTCCATGGCCCTAAGGAAGTTCTAGAGCCTCTCTAGGCCTCCGTTTCTCCATCTAGGACTGACCGGAGGTTGGCCTTAGATCGGTGGTTTTCAGACCAGGCTGTCTACAGCCTCGGGGTTTCCGTCGAGATGTTTCTAGGGGTTAGGGCTTAGACCTAGGACGTAGTGTCTGGCCTTCCACATACAACAGCTCTGCTTTTGTCTGGTGTATGTGCCAAGTCACAGGAAAGCTTCGGTGTGAAGAATGGCTGTGTTAAAATTCCGTCCAAGGTGATTCTCCTTCCAGCTGTGAACTTAACAGGGTTCCGTCCCTGCAGGCAGTGGGCATGTTCCTGGGGGAGTTCTCCTGCCTGGCGGCCTTCTTCCTGCTTCGGTGCAGAGCTGCGAGGCACCCAGATGCCAGCATGGATCCCCAGCAGCCCTTTAATCCCCTTCTTTTCCTGCCCCCTGCCCTGTGCGACATGACGGGGACCAGCATCATGTATGTGGGTGAGTAGCCGGGCCAGGCTGCGAAGAGCCGGAGGGGGCACTGGTGAAGCAGCCGCCCCTACCCCAGCTCACCTCACCCCTGCCCCGTCCCAGACTTACACACATCCGCACGCACACTGACACGCACGCGCACATGAATGAGATTTGCTGAGCACACACTGTGTGCAAGGCATGTCTTCAGCTCTGAGGGCCCCGCAGTGACTGGATAGCCTTGGCCCTTGGGAGCTCACGTCGTGTGTCCCCTCTCCCAGCCCTGAACATGACAAGTGCCTCCAGCTTCCAGATGCTTCGGGGTGCGGTGATCATATTCACGGGCCTCTTCTCGGTGGCCTTCCTGGGACGGAGGCTGGCGCTGAGCCAGTGGCTGGGCATCCTTGCCACCATCGCGGGACTGGTGGTCGTGGGCTTGGCCGACCTCCTGAGCAAGCACGACGATCAGCACAAGCTCAGTGAAGTGATCACAGGTGCGACGAGGGGTGGGGACCCAAGGGCTACTGCTCCTGGCCTGTCCTCCCTGGGAGCCCAGCACAGTCGGTCACCAGACTGTTGCAAGCTCCCCTGTGTGCCAAGCCCTGGGTGAGGGCACAAGGGGGACGTGGGCCAGCATCTGCTCGCGAGGTGACAGCTAGAGTGCAGAAAGGTGCAAGCAGCGTGAGAGGCAGTAGATAAGGAGCGGGAGGTCAGAGGAGGGAGAAAGTTTGTCCTGTGATAAGCACACACAGACTGCCAGGTCTGAGAGGGAGGGACCCAGTGTCTATGGAGGGCTCACCTAGTACCCAGCCTGGCAGCCTATTCAATAATGGCGGGACCTTCCGGTCCTCAGAGGATGGACTAAACTGGAAACGTCTATCACCAAGTCTCGTGCATCTCAGAAGACCTACTTGTTACTCCCACTGTGTCCCTCACAGGCCTCTGGATCTTCTGGAGCCTCAGCCCAGAGTGATAACATGCCTGTGCTGCTGGCCTGCGCCACTCCTCAGGGGCTAGGAGACCAGGCATGGGGCTGCCATGACTGCCTCGTGAATCATATGGGACCTTGCCACATCAGGGGCTCTGGGGGTTCTCATGTCCCTGTGGGAGCCGTCCACCCCAGCACTGGGCCCACCACCCTGCGGGGACCCTGTGGCCCTGCTCCATCCCCACCCCCCACCCCCTGCAGCCCAGCATCACACTGGCTCCCTTCCCCACAGGGGACCTGTTGATCATCATGGCCCAGATCATCGTCTCCATCCAGATGGTGCTCGAGGAGAAGTTCGTCTACAGGCATAACGTGCACCCGCTGCGGGCAGTTGGCACTGAAGGTGTGTGAGCACAGGGGATCGGGGGCTGGGGTACAGACGGCTGTGGGGGTGCCCTGGACGGTAGCTAGTGGAGGGGATGCACAAGCAGGAGTTCCAGGCGAGGTGCCAGGGCCCATGGGGAGGGGATGAGCCCCCTCCCCAACTTCTCCCTCCTTTTCCCATGAGGGTGCTGATAGAGACTCTGACCCAGGAGCTTGGGTGGGAGGCGGGGTGGGGAGACGAGGTTGAGGATCAAGGGGATGTGCGCCCCACTCTAGAGGAGCTGGCCAACAGGGAAGGGCCAGACAATGCAATTGCATTCAGACCACTCGGGTGACAAGCACCTCTGAGTGTCTTCAGGACGGGGAAGGTGGTGTTCGAACTACAGCAAGAGCGGGAAGGAGGGAAAACTCCAGACAGATCGAGGACATGGGGAGCTGGCCCTGAGTGGTGAAACCAGTAAGGAGTGGTTGGTGAGATACAGGTTCGGTGTCGGGGTAATGATCAGGAATTAACTAGGTCAGCGTCTTATTATGGAGAACCTTGAATGTCAGGCAAGTGGATTTAATACAGACTTTAAATGACAGGGAGGAGCCACCAAAAGTTGTTGAGCTGGGAAGTAAAGACCGAAACCTTTAAGCTTTAAGAATATGAAGCCATCGGGGTGGACTAGCACAACGCCAGACACCTGTGGCCTGTGGCCCCGTTCGGGAGCTGTGCGAGTGCCACAGGTTCCTGGTGTAATAGCCATCACCACCCCTTGCAGCGTCACGCACCTTGTTGTGTCCACTCGGTTTTGTTCCCAGAGACTCTCTGAACGGAGCTGTGCTCTGATTGACATTCTGGTCGGCTCCCAGTCGCAGACTGGTGACCCCGAATTCAAGAACTATGTTTTTCCGCGCTTGTGAGAACAAGCGTTCCGGGTCACAGCTGCCGTTCTTTTGTAAACGAACACAATAGAGTTGAAGAGCGCCAGAGAACATGGGAAGGTTAGCTGCTATTTTGTGACAGTGCGTGCGTGGGTACGTGCCTGTGCATATGCACGCTGGTCGTGGTATAAAATGTAATTTTTATTCTTGGTCCAGTTGGAAGACATGATGAGAGTGGAGAAGGACAGCTATAGCCCCCTCAGTGGGGCGCTGGGAACTCGGGGTGAACAGGAAGGAGCTGGTGGGAGGCCAGCAGAAGAGGGTCTTCCCAGAGGGGGACCAGCGGGGCTCAGCTGGGCGTGGGGGGAGGGGAGGGGCCGGAGTCGAGCAGAGAGAACAGGGTGCTCCCTCCGCCCCCACAGGCCTCTTCGGCTTCGTGATCCTGTCCCTGCTGCTGGTGCCCATGTACTACATCCCAGCCGGCTCATTCAGCGGAAACCCCCGCGGGACACTGGAGGACGTGCCGGACGCCTTCTGCCAGGTGGGCCGACAGCCGCTCATCGCCCTGGCGCTGCTGGGCAACATCAGCAGCATCGCCTTCTTCAACTTCGCGGGCATCAGCGTCACCAAGGAGCTGAGCGCCACTACCCGCATGGTGCTGGACAGTCTGCGGACCATTGTTATCTGGGCCCTGAGTCTGGCGCTGGGCTGGGAGGCCTTCCATCCCCTGCAGATCCTGGGCTTCCTCATCCTCCTGATGGGTACCGCTCTCTACAATGGGCTGCACCGCCCGCTGCTGAGCCGCCTGGCCAGGGGCCGGCCCCCCGCAGAGGAGGGCGAGCACGAGAGACTGCTCGGCGGCTCCCGGACTCCCATCAACGATGCCAGCTGAGCCTCGCATGGGTTCTCTGCTGCTACCTGGATGCACCTTGTCCACCTTGAGGCCGAGGCCACGCGGGCTGGTGAGCCTCCAATGGCCTGTCCCCGAGGCCTCACCCTCCCCTCCCCACAGACCACCCCCCTCCCAGGGCAGCTGCTACCCCAAGAGATGACCAGACACCCAGGTCCTCCTTGGTCACCATCCTCTATGCCAACCACACAGGCCTGAGTACGGTGACCTACCCCTGCCAGGCTCCCCCGCCAAGCCCCTCCTGCAACACAAGCACTAAATCATGAAGTGGAATTGCAGGAACTAACAACCCTAAGATTTTCTCCTAAATCATAAGCTAAATTTGGTTCTCCAGAGAAGAGAGGTCAGTGAACACATTCAAACCGGAACTCGGCGCCATGTTTTCTAGAACCTATAGGCTATTTGCTAACCCTGTTGTGGAAACCTAACTTTTAACTGGACTGTGCCACAAACTCAGCGTATGTCCCCCAGCCCATTACCTAGTGGCCCTGGGCCTTGGGGTTCTCGTCTGTAAAGCAGAAGGTGCGGCTGCTGTGGCTTCGGTGCCTTCCACCCTCAGCCGGGCCCATACTCTGGGAAAGGAGGAGCACCTTCTTTGGAAATGCTCCTCTGCCCACGGTACCTCCTCCCCATGCCAGTGCTGGCGTCCTTGCTCCCACACTCTCAAGGCCTCCCTGCCGGGGGGAGGGGGGAGTGATGGGGAATTCCAAGCAGTCCTTAATAGCAGCTTTTATGAACTCTTCACCTTCCATTTTAAAGATGAGAAGACTGAGGCCCAGAGATGTAAGTGGTTTTGCAAGAAGGCTCTCCTGCTGTGGACTCCGGCCATGCCCTTGGGATCCAGAGCCCATCTGGACCTCAACCCCACCCCCAGCAACCCGACTCCACAGATATCCCTCCAGGGTGATGGATTTACTAGCACTGCACCATTTAGAGTAATTCTGGTGTCCTGGGCATGTGTTAAGTGCTCACGCGGTAATCCTTCCGTGTAACAAGCCTCACGGGTGGGTGCAGATGAGGAAGCCATGGCCCAGAGGTGCTTCACGGGCTTCTTCACAGAGCCTGCAGTCCCAGCTGGGTTTGCCTGATTCCAGACCTACAGCCCCACCCACCATACAGGTCTCCCTGGGGTCTTTGGGGTAAATTTTCCATGGCCAGAGTAAAAGCTTCGGGTGCTGTTGCTGTTGTCCGCCCCCCACCCCTGAAGAGAGGGGACTGGCATTGGGGACCCCAGGGAGCAGAGCAGCCCTTCCTTGCAGAGTTCCTCACTCCGTGGCAGTTTCTGGAGCCTCAGACCATATTTCTAGGCAGCTCCATCATAAAACAAAACACTGAATGCCTTCCTTAAAATAGATCCTGGGGGAAGGGCTCTTTGACAACGTAAAGCGCTCAGGCTGTGTGGGAATCAGCAGGTTATTAGATTGTTGGGAGGGGAGGGCCTCTCCCTGCTACCAGCTCCGAGTCCCAGGGGCCCCGGAGCTTCTGTGGGCCACAGTATATGCCCCAGAAGAAGGAAATGGGGGGTGAGCCTGGTGGCGACTCCAGCTTCCTTGTCCAAAATAACTGGGGCCTTACAATGGCATTTGAGGCTCTATTTTTAAAAACAAAAGGGACATTAACACATTGTCAATTTTTTTTTTTTTTTTTAATGAGAGGGAAGGAGCACAAGGGTTAAATATCAGGCCTGACCTCAAATTGGGCCAATCACTTTACCTCTGGATCTTTGGGTTTTCACATCTCTAAAATGGGAAAGCCGGCCCTCCATCTTGTGGGATGAGTGTGAAGATCACATAAGATAATAAATTGAAGGTGCCCGTAAACACCCACGTGGCAGAATGTCGTGTCGGGGTCACACTGCCCTCTGGGGTGGCCTGCCGGAGGCACAGGAGTCCCAGCAGAGGCCCAACACAAAACATCAGTTCTGCTCCGAGGGGAGGAAATGTCTTACTAAAATACACCATCATGGAAAAAAAAATAGACCATCATTGAGGAGAATGTAAAATTCCCATCTATTTTAAGACAAAACAAGATGCCTCAAGAACACTTCATGCCCACAGTAGGTGCCCTCCCAGGCCCCGAGATGCATTCCCTCTCTCCCGGCCACTCAGGGCTGACTTCTCTGGAGGGTGAGTTCAAGAGACCTTGCTGGTCATGTGGGCGGGAGGGTAAGGACCACCCCTCTCTCACTGAGGCTGAAAGGTTGTGGGGAATGTTTTTCAGTGGAGTAAGGGGGTTCAGAATGGTGGAAGTTTGGTTGGAGGTTCCGAACCCCAAAATCAGGACTGATAACAGTCTTCTGTAAACATCAGTTTGAAGAGAGTGTAATTTAAACCATGTGCATGATAGCAGACTAGTCAGTCCCTGCCCCTTGCAAAAAGGTCTTGAGGGAAGGAGGGGGCTAGGGCGGGGGCTGCCTGCAGGACAACCGTCCAGAACCTAGGGTAGCCCTCAGGCTCCTCCACCAGGAATCTGCCCACAAGGCAGAGATTTAGCAGCCGATCAAGTGATCAAGTGGTTCCAATTGCCTTCACTTTGTCCAAAGGTCTCTGCTTAACAAACAGCACTCAGAGAGGTCAGAGCTCTGACCCCGGCTGAGGACAGGAGGAGGAGTGGAGCAAAGGGCCACCTGGTGTAGAGGAAAGAAGCAGAAGTCAGAGAGCTTCGACTTTGGGTGACCTTGGAAAAGTCCTGTTACCTCTCGAGGCCTTAGCAACCTATAAAAAGGAGAGGTTCTCCACATTACTGTATACGTATACCTCCCTGACCCACTTACAGATTAACCTCATGCTTTCATATTTGCCTTAGTTAAAAGTCCCTTTGGCCTTCTGTTGACTACATCCTTTCAAAACTTAAGGTCAGCAGGGAATTTCCCTTAGATATAGAAGTTTATAAATCACCCATCTTCGTTAGGAATGCTTGTCAGAAAACCTTCAGTAGAGGACTACTCTCCCAGAATTCAGCCAACTGTATTGAGAACAGATGTGCTCCGAGGGCTGTGGATCCAGGAAAGAAAAACAGGAGACAAATGTGTAAAGAAAGAATTCCAGCACAGTGTGATGTGCATAAGGGGCCTTTGTATGAGATACAAAGGAGGCCGTACAGGAGCGATCAGCTAACACAGCCTAGAACGCCCAGAGAGCTCCACTCTGGAGCTGAGTGTTAGAGAACAGGCGAGAGTCTCCCTGGCCGGGAGCTTGTGGAAAGCTCAGAAACATGTAAGTGATGTATTCAAGAATCGCAGGTAAGTAGACAGGTATGCCTGGAAATAAGCATGCAACGCTAAAAGTGGCCAGAGACAAGGTCAAAGAGGTGGGCAGGGGCTCACATGGTGCTGTACCTTTTAGATTTTGCGTGAGATTTTTAGATTTGGCATGAGATGAGAACTCTGTATCCTGGGGGAGTTTTAGGCAAGGGAGTGATAGGATCCAAATTGCTGTTTAGAAAGATCACTAAAGGCTGAGACCAGTAAAACAATGTTTAATTGATTAGAGTCTGAACTAGAGAAATGGTGAATGAATACAAGAGCCATTCAAGGAGTGGACTTATATTTTAGAGCCCTTGGCTGTCAGATCTTTCATTGCGTATGCCTCCACCAAAGAATGGATCTCCTGGACCAGACTGCTCACCCCACCCTCCATCACGGTGGACACACAGAGTGTCCCCAAGTATAGCTGCTTCTCTTTTTTCCCCCTTCCTTTTCCCTCCCCCCCTTTTTAAAAATCATAAAATACACACAACAAAACATGGTTTTGATTATCAGTGGCATTGAATTCTCCTTGCTATGCAGTGGTAACCACTATCCATCCCCAGAACTTTATCTTCCCAAACTGAGAGTCTGTACCCGTTCAACACTAATTCTCCGTTCCTCCTTTCCCTTGAGCCCCTGACAATCACCACCCTACTTTCTATCTATGAATTTAACCACTGTAATGTACCTAATGTAAGTGGAATCATACAGTAGTTCTCCTCTTGTGTCTGTTGTATTGTGCTTACCCCAATGCCTTCAAGGTTTATTCACGTTGTAACGTGTCAGAATTTACTTTCTTTTTAAGGCTGAATAGTATCTCGTATGTATGCACTACATTTTGTTTATCTTTTCATCCGTTTGGACGTTTTGGGCTATTGTGAGTAACATCGATGTGAGCATGTGTACAAATACCAGAACAAGTCCCTGCTTTGAAGTGTATACCCAGAAGTGGAATTGCTGGGTCGTACAGTAATTCTACATTTAATTTTTTTGGTTAATCAACATACTATTTTCCACTCCGGCTGCACCAGGGAACAAGGGTTCCGTGAAATCACTGGTTTTGTAATGACGTTTTCCCTGATTACGATACATGCTAACTGGAAAACATTTAGAAAATACAAGGAAACAAAGTGTAGAAAATAAAATCTTTATTCTAACTACCGAGATGTACAGTTGGCCGGAATGCGTGTTATCTCCAACATGAAGGGAAGGAGTCATTTCCCCTAGGAGGATTCTACTGCAGTGCGGGAGAGTGTGAGCCAAGACATCGTCAGATCCTGGCTGTCCCGCCCCCAGTCATCAGTAACGTTCACGCAGTGAAACTGGCTTCTGAGCCATATTCGTGGGGGTGTTCCTGGGGAGGTCACGGGGGCGACATGGGCTTGTCCCTTTCTTTCTAGATCTGTCTCCCCATCTTTAAAGACCATTTCAGGGTGATAGGACAAACACAAAATGTTTGAACAAAGTTATTTCTCTTCAGGTATGCATTCTACCAACGCAGCAACTACATCTCCAGTATAGAGCTTTCTTTCCCAGCCACAGGGGATCTCTCAGAACTGAGCACCCGCACAAGCAGAGCAGAAGTTCCCGCCTTCTCGCATTTCTCCAGGTTCCCATTGGCTGATTCCTACCGTCGGTCCGTTACGTCCTCGCTCAGCGCGCGCCGCTCGCCTTTCGGCCTGTGCTCCCATTGGCCCTTCCTGCCGTCGCTCTGCGCCAGGGGCGTTCCAGAGCCAGCCACTGGGAGTCGCTGAATTCGGGTTTTAAAAAACGCCGCCAGTGAGTTGGCAGTGCGGGCTCTGGGAACCGAGGCCCCGCGGGGGGCTGCCGAACACTCACCCGGTCGGGGCACGCGGCCACGACGTTCCCGGGCTTCTCCCCGGACGCCAGCCTCTGTCCCCCGACCCCGGAGGCAGAGAAGGAGCCGCCGGGCCGCCACCCTCCGCGCCCGCCATGGGCCCGCGCCGCCGGAGCCGCAAGCCCGAAGTCCCGAGGAGGCGCGCCGCGAGCCCGGCCGCCGGCCCCCCTCGCCGGGCCCCCTCCTTAGGTAACCGGCCGCGGCCCCTTGCCCTCGAGCCGGCCTCCCTGAACCCTGGCTGTGAGGTGGGCACGGCCGGATCCGCGTGCCCATTTCACAGACCGGAAAACCGAGCTCGCTCGCGGAGCGGGTGTCCGAATCTCCCGACTTCCGGCTGGCGCTCCCCTGCGGCCGGGCAAAGCCCTGCTGCGGGTCGCACCTGCTCTGGCCTGGCCCCGAGTTCCAGGCCCCGCAAGGGACTGGGGAAAGTGAGCAGGAGGAGAAAGGATGGCCCAAGCGGCCTGGCTCCTAATACTCATTCTTGCTACTGCTCGCATTTATTGAGTACTTGCCACTAACCAGGCATTGTGTTCGACTCCTTCCGTGAATTAGCTCAACTTTACATTGTGCCCGTTTTACAGATGAGAAAACTGATGCTCCGACAGGCCGGGTAACTTGAACAAGGTCACACAGCTTGCTCCAGCAGACAGGATTTTTTTAAGTGTTTGTGCTTTTTTAAGTTGCAAAATTATTGGCCGCTTTTTGTGACAATTTCAAACAATTCTGCTTTTAGAAGGTGCCCTTCCAGGTGTCCCTATGTGGGGGGGGGGGGGGGCAATGTGTGTGTTTCCTAAGTGAATGGCATTGTTGGGCCTTCAGTAGCGTGCTCTCACCTTGTTGTCTTCCTGAGGTTTGGGACCGTGAAAGAGGACAGATCTGTGGTCCTCAGTTTCTGCACTGTGGTCTGGTGGATGGGAGACCCACGGGGCAAGAACTGTTCCTTGTGGCAACAACTGTTTTACTTGTCTCCTGCTACATAGTTAAGAGCAGGGTGAAAAAAGTGTATTATGGTTTATTTTCTTTCCTGAACCTTAATAACCTTTGCACCCAGCCAACTTACTGAATTCTCTTGCTAATTCTATTGTTCAGTTGCTTCCATCTAAATGATTAAGTAGGTTATTGTTTGCAAATAAGGACTTTATTTTATTTTTTTTAAGATTTTATTTATTTATTTGACAGGCAGAGAGAGAGGTGGAAGCAGGCTCCCTGCTGAGCAGAGAGTCTGATGCAGGGCTCCATCCCAGGACCCCGCCGGGATCATGACCTGAGCCAAAGGCAGAGGCTTTAACCTACTGAGCCTCCCAGGAGCCCCAGGACTTTTTAAAAAATATTTTATTTATTTGACACAGAGAGAGAGAGAGCACGTGCGCTCCAGCAAAGGAGGGAGAGGGGCAGAGGGAGAGGGAGAAGCAGACTCCCTGCTGAGCACAGAGCCCAACACGGGGCTTGATCCTGCGACCCTGGGATGATGACCTGAGCCGAAGTGCAACTTTTAACAGACTGAGCCACCAGGCGCCCTAATAAATAAATCTTTAAAAAATAAATAAATAAAATGTAAGTGGACCACCTCTCTGTCTTCCTTAAAACTCTCCCATAGCTTCCTGTTACTTTGGGATTAAATCCCAACTCTGTATCCTGACACTGCAAGACCCAGTGATTAAATATCTAACCCTAGTTTTTTCCCATGATCTCTCCCCAGAGTTGGTTACTTTTCACAACCCCTGGTTCCAGGGCCCAGATGTCAGGTCTTCTCTTACACCTCTGAGGTTATTACGCATATTTCTCTCAAAGTCTCTTTTTTTCTTGCTAACTCAGATTCCTCCAGTATTGGTTATTTTGTTTGTCAAGTCTGTTTCCTTCCTTACACGGTGTTGCCCTTCTCACGTTGGTAAGACTGGTTGTGTTCTTTCATTTTCTGCGTGTGTCTATTAGAGGCTGCCTCCAAGGGAGTGTGGATTGCCCAACAGTAGTGGGGGGCGGCAGACACCAGTAGCCTGACTCCCGAGTGTGAGGCCCCCCCGTTTCTCGGGTCCCCATTCCCCACCGAGAGAGTCTCCAGTGCCAGCTGCGTGGCACGGGCATCTCTGGATTGCCTCACTTTTCCCATTTGCTCATGCAGCTCTTCTAACACTTTGTAATTAGGTCACTATTAAATCCCTCCCAGGGATTTACTACTTGGTGTGGCTTCTCTTTCCTCGGCTGGACCTTAAGTAACATTTCTGGAGCTAATTTTCTCCTTCAAAATGTTAGTTTGGGGGATTCCAGCGTGGCTCAGACAGTTGGGCATCTGCCATCGGCTCAGGTCATGATCTCAAGGTTGGGCTACCTGCTCAGTGGGAAGCCTGCTTCTCCCTCTCCCCCGTCCTGCCGCTCCCCCAGCTTGTGCTCTCCCTCTGTCTCTCTCTCTCTGTCAAATAAATAAAGAAAAAAACTTATTTTTAAAAAATGTTAGTTTTCATGGAGGTTTTTCTTTTTATTCTTTCTTCAGCTTATGAGTGGTTTATTGTTTTTTTTGTTGTTGTTGGCCCTCGATTTTATTTATCTAACAATTATACTGTTTTTTGTTTTTCTCTTTTTCATTATTTTATTATCTTGAACATTTGGTTATCTTCTTTTGGTCTATTTTAGTACTTCTCTTCCTAACACTTGAGGTGAATACTGAGCTCAGCTGCCTTTTCAAGCTTTTGTTTTTTTTAACGGAGAATCCATCTTGAACCTGCACATTTTCCTCTGGTACTATTTAGCTGTATCTCATAAGTTTGAGATGTAGACTTTTGATTCACTTCTAAATAGTCTAATAATTAAGTTTCTTCTTCAACACAATAGTTTGAAGTTTTGTTTTTGTTTCTTTGTGGGTTTTGTTTTTATTTTTTATTTTTGTGTTTTTAATTTCAAATCAGAATTTCACTTTTTTGATCTCTACTTTTGGGAATATTTTTAAGATTTTTTTTTTCTTTTTTGTTGTTGGAACTGGTCTTTGAGCCATAAGCTCTGGCCAATTGTCTTTACTTCTTTGGGTCTCAGGATAACCGAGACAGGGAATTGTGCTAGAGAACCTCTCAGATTCCTTCCAGCTCAAAAATAAAATAAAATAAGTGAGTTTCTAATCTAGGTGGGAAAGAGTAAAGAGGCCCGAAGTACTGCTGGGCTCAGAGGAGGAAGGTGACCTCTAATTTTGGAAGTGACTGGGAATCAGGAACGGCTTCGTGGAAGAGTTGGCCTTTAAGATAATACCCTCAAAGGATCTTTTCTGAGGATAGGATCCTCAGCGGATCGCTCATCCATTTAGCAAATATTTATGTAGCCTCTACCCACTGTTCTCCAGTTGTTGAAGATAATCTCGTAGTAAATGATAGACCGAAATCCCTGCTTCTGTGGAGCAAATGGTAGACTAGCGATCTGACAGTTGGCCTGTCTCAGCCACGCCGAGAGGCACAGCTACTGACACTCCACTTCCGACCCAACTCTTCTCCTCAGGCGCTTCCTCCCGTCAGCGTGGTCCCCGGAGATCCCGGATTCTGAAGGAAATCCGAACGCTTCAGAAGAGCACCGGCCTGCTGATAAGGAAGAGCCCCTTTGGCCGCCTGGTGAGCTCCGCCAACCCCCGTGCTGCCTCCTTTCTTTAACTCTCCCCGGTAACGGGGACCCTGTCATCTCTTGCCCGAATGGCTAAGGGAACCTCTTCTCTAACCTGGCAGAGGACTCTTCATCTTTGGAAAACATGAGCCCACCAAGGGTGCCTTCCGGTTCTTTATGGAATTAGTGTGTAACCCCCACCACCTCCGAAACTGTGCTCTTTGGTTATAGAAATAGGGACTCCTTCGTCCATCCATGATCTGACCCCTTCTTCCTACCCTGGGAGATTCCCTCCTCCTCTCCCCACCACCAGCAGGAGACATGCCAATTCCGCAGCTCCCAGGAGTTGACACCGGGTGCTAGTTAGGTCCTAAGATTAAGGGCCACAAAGGTATCACAGAAGTGAAGATTCACAGAAACTCATGGAGAGAATCTTCCCCTTGAATCTCTCTTCTTTTACTGTCTACTCCTCCCTACTCCCTTTCTCCCTTGCTCCCCAACGCCCCCTCCTTCACAGGCAAGAGAGATATGCGTCAAATTCACTCGCGGGGTGGACTTCTCTTGGCAAGCCCAGGCCCTGTTGGCCCTACAAGAGGTAAGAAGTGGGTTCACTTTGGTGGGGACAGGAGAAAGGCATTCTGGAATTCCATGGGGCTGACTGAGACGTGCCACACGCTGACTCTTGCCTCCTAAAGACACCATCAAGGAATGCCCGGGGTTTGGAGGCCAGATCTTTCTGTGATGATAGCAGAATTCCCAGGCACGGTCCACCCTCGTTCTGTGGGCAGCCTTTCAGACAGCGCTGGGAGCCCTCAGAGAACAAGGGCGGTGGGGCTCCGAGAATGAAGCAGCCTACGCCCCATCGCACCCCATTTCTCTCTGCCCCCAGGCCGCAGAAGCATTTCTAGTTCATCTCTTTGAGGACGCCTATCTCCTGTCCTTACACGCCGGCCGGGTCACTCTCTTCCCGAAGGACGTGCAGCTGGCCAGAAGGATCCGAGGCATTCAGGAAGGGCTTGGCTGAGCCCCTGCCTCATCTCTGTAAGCTTTGCCTGCCCGCTGCAGAGGGAGCAGCCCCTGGGAAAAAAGCCCCCGCCCAGCCTCTCATCACGGGGATGGGAGTTTCTCTGAAGGAATTGCCATCTTTGGTCCCTTGCTGTCTCACCTTCCCTTTGTTCTCTAGGAAAGGTTTGACTTGATTTTAGCTTGAATGCTTGGGATTCTATGGCTCCTGCCCTTTTGTACAATGTTAAATAAAAATATTTATCTATTTAATGTCCAGGCAACACGGGTCTTTTAGAATTCAGCCTCTGTTTTACAAGGACCAGGTGATTCATTTCGATTAAGAGAAGTTTGGCTGTTGAAAATGCCTTGGTAGTAAATGTGATACCTGACTTTCAGGGATGACACCAGGGCCTCTGTCCAGAGCCAGGAACAGATCTGCGGAGGGCAAGGAGTCTACTCACTGTCCCTGAGCAGAGCGCATGTCGCTTTTGTAATCGGTTCTTTTAAGAAGGACAAGACTGCATGGCTTTCCTCTGGAACAGAGGTAATAGATGAGAAAATCAACAGCATTCCAAAGGACTGAGAATTCTTTTTAGATAATGAGACTCCAAGGTTCACTTCAATTTGCAAATGATTCACATGACTGCTGAATGATTTTGAAGACCTCAGACTTTCTAGGCTATGGAAAAAAAGATATTTACCTATTATTTTAGGTCTTCCTGTACCATTTACATTTCTTGCCATATGTATATTTACTTTTCTTTAAAACACAAGGGGAAAATATAAAAGGTGACCACTTGAGTCAGTTGCACGAAGAGCCCAGCACGTCCACACATGAATCCGTCCCTCGGTTAACCTCACCCGGAGCGGGGCAGCAAGAGAGGCATGGGCCGCGCCTGCCGACAACTGGGAAGCTTTTCAAAAACTCAACTGGGGTTAAAATAGAAAGTCTTAAGTCCTGTTGTTATGATTCCTTTGAGTAAATTCCTGTCAAACTCATTCAGGAATTCTAAATTCCGACTTGTAGAATTTATTTTATTCTTTGTAAATCATAGATGACATATCATGATTTATACTTTAGAATTTTTCATCTCGGAATTTTAAAGTGCCTTCTCAAAGTTTTTACAGGTGTTTTTATCACTTCTTTGTGGAGAGATAATAAAATTAATTCTTTAATGAAAAGACTGTAAAGCAAAGCTACAGTTACGGCACATGGAGATGCTACATTTTTTGTGAGTTACTGTTCAGTTCTCCATTTGTACCCGCGGGACAAGCAGCCTTCATTTAAACAAGAGAATGGAGGGATGTGTTTCGGGCTCCAGTAGAGTGTGAGCGGATGAAAACCTTACCCTTCTGTCGCAACCAAAAGTAGTTAAAAGAGATTTCCAGAGAAATGGAAAGGGCCACTGGAAGACTTTTAGACTTTGCATGTGATGGAAATGATTAGCGAGGGTGGACCCCTGACAGTGATGTGTGGGGCGACCAAGTTCGGAGAAGAACTGAAGGGAAGGACCAAGTTCTGTTGTTGGATAAATTTTAACCCTTTGGAAAAACCTCTTCCTGTTCAACATCAAGTCCTATTTATACAGACATTCGAATAAAGTGTATCTACTGATGAATATATTTAAAGTTCTTGTCAGAGTATTATTAATTAGAAGATTATAGTCTGCCTTGGGGCACCTGGGTGGCTCAGTGGGTTAAGCATCTGCCTTTGGCCCAGGTCATGATCTGAGGGTCCTGGGATCGAGTCCCACTTCGGGCTCCCTGCTCGGCAAGGAGCGTACTTCTCCCTTCCTCCACTCCCTACTTGTGTTCTCTCTCACTATCTCTCTCAGATAAATAAATAAAATCTTTAAGAAAAAAAAAAAGATTAGAGGTTGCCAAGTCTGAATTTAGTTTGCTTTAAATTAACACCTTTGCTCTCTTAAAATTGTACTAACCACTGGCGCCAGGCTGGTTCAGTTGCTACAGTACGCAAGTTTTGACCTCAGGGTTGAGAGTTCAAGGCCCAGGTCAGGCAGGGAGCCTACTTTAAAAAAAATTTTTTTTTGTAATAAATTGTACTGCCCAGGACACATGCAGCACATCCCGCAGGCCAGGCAGGGTCCAGCAGGTGGCATTTACAGGGTAGCATGAGAATAAGTAACTCACATCATGATAGTTTGTGTAATACTGTTACAGTCTACTGTAAACTTTGAGCACTCACATTGTTGGGAGTTTTGTGTTTGTTTTTCTGGATGGTTCCATCCACACTATCTTTCCATTTGATCTTTTATTTTTGTTTTAGCATTTTTAATATCTAAGAACTCTTAGTTTTGGAATGTTTCTTTATTACAGTATCACAATCAGTGTTTACTCAAAAACACTAGAAACCAGCCTAGATATTTCAGACAAAGAAGAATTTAATGGAAGGGACTGGTTAAATAACATCAGGAGGCCTGGAAGAGCAAACAGGAGGAGAGGATGCTACCCGGAGATCGGGAAGCCTCCGGTGCCCGCAGCCCGCACCATGGCAGCTCCCCTGGAAGTGTGGCCCTCAACCCACGCCACGTCACAGCCACACTTGCTACTGGGCAGGAACTCGGGGAGCCCCTGCTCCCATCCATGCTGCTGACGCCACCACTGACCCCAAGGATGCCCTGGCCCTTCACTGCGGCTTCTGCCACCGCAGGCCCCACCAGACCACAGTGTCTCCTTTTTCCCTCCCACCTTCCAGGCCCCACCTGCATTTTCCACCGGCAGAACCTAACGGGATACAGCAGCAGGAGAGCCTGCAAGAGTAGTTGGCCACCTTCTACCGCCTTGTGTTGCAGAGAACTTGTAGGGTGAGAAGGGAACTTGGAGCCTACAAAAACATCATCTGAGCACGTCCCAGTCTTGTGGGTGTAATGCCATTTTAAGGATATTTATCCAAATTTTTTTGTTACTGGTTTTTGCCTTTGCCACACATTCTCTGTGTTTTCCAAGCTCATTTTGTCCCTGTTCTGGTCTCTCACTCACAACGGGACTTGCCTGGGAGCCGTGCCGGGGAGCCCCCGTTCTCCAGCTAGCCGGCTGCCACCAGGGAAAGTCGTCCAACCTGCGGGGAAGAGACAGGCCTAGCTAGATTTAGTTGCTGGCTGGAAGAGAGCTGCGGAAATCCATATTTAAAATCCTCTGTGCATAAGCTTCCTTACTCTCCTGGGCTTTGCTCCCTCACCCCGGAGCCCAGAACCCAAGTGTCCAGACTTGTGCGGGGCTGGGGAAGAGAGTCACCCAGTGACAGTGCTAGGAGAGGAGCAACGAGGAAGCTGCCTCCTGAGCAGCACAACGGTCCCCCCTATTAGCCCACCTCATGCCCACCCAGGTGCAGAGGGACCCGGGCTCCTAGTTCCTGAGCCTTGTGAAGATTTTGCCGTGTGGGTTGTGGTGGTCCCCCCTTTCCCTGCTGCTAGCTGAGGATCCCGCTCTTGTGGGTCCATGGGCTCAGTTCCTTTCTTTCTTTCTTTCTTTTTTTTCTTTTTTAAGATTTTATTTATTTGACAGAAAGAGACATGGCGAGTGAGGGAGCACAAGCAGTGGGAGTGGGAGTGGGAGAGGGAGAAACAGGCTTCCCGCTAAGCAGGGAGCCTGATGTGGGCCTGGATCCCTGGACAGGGGGACCTGAACCAAAGTCAGATGCCTAACAACTGAGCCACCCAGGCACCCCGTGGACTCAGTTTCTTTCTTTTTTCTTTAAGATTTTATTTATTTGAGAGAGAGAGAGAGAGAACAAGCAGGAGAGAGGCGTAGAGGCAGAGGGAGAAGCAGACTCCCCGCTGAGCAGGGACACTCCCCCACCAACCAAGGGAAGGATGCAGGGATCAGGACCTGAGCAGAAGACAGGCTTACCCAACTGAGCCACCCAGGTGCCCCGGGGTCAATTTCTGTTGTCCACCTGCCTTCCAGCTTTTAGGACTTTGGTACTGTTGGACCTTCTCCACATCTCCCCATCCCTGTGAATTCCTGTTGAGGCTCTGACTATAGAGAATTGCAGGCAGGCAGCCATGTGCTTTCTTCACAAGAGAAAGGTGGTTCCACGATCTTCTGGGTTCTATGTTTGCTGCCGAGAAGTCAGCAGTCAGTCCAACAGCAGCCCCTTTGAAGCTAATGTTATTTTTCTGGCTATCCCTCCTTAAAAGAGTTTTCTTCGTTGGGGAGGTTCTGCAATGTCATTATGACCTGTCTTATGTGTGGATTTATTTTCTTTTTCTTGGTTTTTATTTATCTTAACAGCATTCATTGGGCTTCCTGGATAGAGAATGATGTCTTTTCAACAATTTTGGAAAATTCCTCACCATTATCTCTTCAAATAATGACTCTCCCCATTATCTCTCCTCTTTCTGGGTTGCCAGTTTTCTTACCACCAAATCCTCGATGTGTTTCTTTCCCTCTTCTGTGTTCCATCCTTTTGTCTATATCTTGCTGCACCACTAATTATTTCTTCTGCCCTGCCTTGGAATTAATTGATTTTCATTCAGGCCCTCTGACTGAGGGGTGCCTGGCTGGTTCAGTCAGTTAAGTGTCTGACTCCAGATTTCCAATCAGGTCATGATCTCAGGATCATGAGATTGAGCCCTGAGTTAGGTTTGGTGCTCAGCACAGAATCTGCTTGAAATTCTCTCTCTCCTTCTCTCTCTGTCTGTCCTCCACATGTGTGCACATGCTCTCCCTCTCAAATTCTCAAATAAATAAATCTTTTTTTAAAAAAGCTATCTTAACTGATAGCTTAACTGATATCTTAATATCAGTTCTTGTAATTTTGTTGTTGTTCTAGAATTTCTTTTTTTTTAAATAAGATTTTATTTATTTTTCAGAGAAAGAGCACAAGCAGGCAGAGGCAGAGAGAGAAGCAGGCTCCCCACTGAGCAAGGAGCCTGATGTGGGACTCCATCCCAGGACCCTGGGATCATGACCTGAGCCAAAGACAGGGCTTAACCGACTGAGCCACCCAGGCATCCCTGTTCTAGAATTTCTATTTGGCTGTTTTCAAAATTGTCACGTCCCTTTTTTTTTTTTTTTTTTTAAGTAATCTCTGCACCCATTGTGGGGCTTGAACCCACAACCCCAAGATCAAGAGTCACATGCTCTACCGACTGAGCCAGTCAGGCACCCCTGCCATGTCACTTTTTATAGTTCCCAGTTTCCTGCTGAAAATGTTGAGGTTTGTTTTTATATCTTTCAGCATAGTAAGCACAGTGCTTTGCAGGTTGTATCTGATAAGTCTTATATTTAAAGTCCCTATGGATCTGTTTCTGTTTGTGTTTCCTCTTGATTCTCACTCCTCACTTTTTTTCTCTTCGGGGCTTGATTACATTTGATAGTATGCCTGACACATCTATATGAGGAAACAATTTGAAACCTAGAATGATATCTTTCTCTAGAGAGCATTTTTTTCCTACCAGGTGCCTGGAGGCACTAAACATTTAGAACTACCTTAATCCGATTTCAGAGCTTGAGATTTTCTGAGGCACCCAAATGATTCAAAGCCAAGGTACGTCTCAGGTCTGAGTTTCTTCTCATTCACTGTATTCTTTTTTTATTTATTTATTTATTTATTTATTTATTTATTTATTTGACACAGAGAGATCACAAGGAGGCAGAGAGGCAGGCAGAGAGAGAGGAGGAAGCAGGCTCCCCACTGAGCAGAGAGTCTGATGCAGGGCTTGATCCCAGGATCCTGGGATCATGACCTGAGCCAAAGGAAGAGGCTTTAACCCACTGAGCCACCCAGGCGCCCCTCTTGTTAGCATTTTAATACTAACTTTTTCTCCACCTTTTTCAGTTGTCTTCCGTAAAAGAGTGGTCCAAATAACCACTGGCATAAAGACAGGCAGACCAATGGAACAGGATAGAATAGGGAGCCCAGAAATAAACCCTTGCATATATGGCCAAATGTTTTTGACAGTGAGGGAAAGACAGTCTCTTTAACAAGTGTTCCTGGGAAAACTGGATATCCCCATGCAAAGGGATGAAGTTGGATCCTTACTTCACACCATATAGAAAAATCAACTCAAAATGGCCCAAAGACCTAAAGAGCAACAAGTATAAAATTCTTAGAAGAAAACATAGGATAAAAGCTTCACAATATTGGATTTGGCAGTGATTTCTTGAATATGACATCAGAGACACAGGCAACAAAAGAAAAAAATAGATTGGACTTCATGGAAATTCAGAACTTTTGTGCATCAAAGGGCACTATCAACAGAGTAAGAAGGCAGCCCCCAGAAAGAGAAAATATTTGCAAATCGTATTCGATAATGGATTTGTATCAGAACATATAGGGAACTAAAACTCAAAAACAAAACAAAAGAATAACTTGGTCCAAAAATGGGCAAAAGACTTGGGTAGACATTTCTCCAAAGGAGTTATTACAAATGGCCAATAAGGGCACCTGGGTGGCTCAGTGGGTTAAGCCTCTGCCTTCCGCTCAGGTCATGATCTCAGGGTACTGGGATCGAGTCCCACATCGGGCTCTCTGCTTGGCGGGGAACCTGCTTCCTCCTCTCTCTCTCTCTCTCTCTCTCTCTCTGCCTGCCTCTCTGCCTACTTGTGATCTCTTTCTGTCAAATAAATAAAATCTTACCCAAAAAACCCCACAAATGGCCAATAAGCCCATGAAAAGATGGTCTGTATCACTAATCATTAGGGAAATGCCAAGGAAAACCACGATGAGATACTGTTAGGATGGCTACTAGTAAAACAAAACAAAAACAGAAAATAAGAATCGTTAATTGGATGTGGAGAAATGGGACCCATTGCAAACTTCTGGTAGTAAAGACAAAATGGTGCAGTTGCCATGGACAACAGTATAATGGGTCCTAAAAAATTAAAAATAGACTTACCATATGATCCAGCAACATCCAAAAGATCTGCGAACAAGATCTCAAAGAGATTTGTAACCCATGCTCACTGAGGCACTATTCACAGTAGCTAAAACATAAAGCAACTTGTCTCCATCAACAGATGAATGCATAAGTAAAATGTGGCATATACATACAGTGTAATATTATTCAGCCTTAAAAGGGAAGGAAATTCCAACATTGATGGAACTTGAGGATACCATGCTAAACAAAATAAGCCAGTCACAACGAGACACACTACATGATTCCACCTATAAGAGGTGCCTGGAACACTCAGAACCACAGGGACAGTGGTGATTGGCAGGAGCTAGAGCTGGGGGGAGAAGGGAAGGGGAGTTAATATTTAATGGGTCACACTTTACACTTTGTAGTATGAAAAGAGTACTGGAGATGCATCGCTGTGGAGCGGTTGCACAGTCATCTGAATGTACTTAATAACTGATCTGTACACTTAAAGATTATTAAAATCGTAAATTTTATGTTATGCATATTTTACCACAATCCAAAAAAAAAAAAAAAGTTTTTATTATCCTTGAGCCAGTTGATATTGTAAACGCGAATCCGCAGCCTCCAACCAGCAGAGGGCGCCAGGCACCTGAGGAGACCTGCTGCTGCCAGATTGGAGTGTGTCGGGCTCCACTGGACAGACGCCAGTTGTCAGCCGTGTGCTACTGTGGGACCGGTCATGGCTCTGGGATGCCGCCCCATTTTCATGGTCCTAAGCTGGAGACCATCACAGTTACAGGGCAGAGACCACATCTGCCACTCTCTTCACCCGAAGGGCTAGGTAACAACTGTGTCCCAGAAGCTCTAAATTCAGTAAATGCAGAATTTTAGAATCTTCTTAATTGGATCTGAGAAGCCATCCTTCACAGCCTCTCTCTTAAAATTCAGAAGCGGAGCCCCAGTGAGAAGAAAGGGCTTTTCTTCACTCACAGAGCTGGCTGGTGAGCAACCGGCTGGCCTCTGAGCTCCTGGAGGACAGTCTGCGTCATCCTTGTCCCTGTGTCTCCACTTTGGAGCCCAGTTCTCAGCTTAGAATAACTACTTCTCGAGGGAACAAATGAATGAGTGGGTGAAGGAATCAGTTGTGGCTAGAACCCACAGTCAACTGTCAGGTATTTTGGGGTACTACATGTGGGCGTCCTCTGTCAGCTGCTGGAAGCTTCTTCAAAGTCCAAGAGGTTTATACTAGGCAGATTTGTGGGTGCCTGGCTGGCTTACTTGGTGAAGCCTACTACTCTTGATCTCAGGGTTCTGAATTTGAGCCCCATGTTGGGTGTAGAAGTTACACTGAAAGATAAAATCTTTAGGGGCATCTGGGTGGTTCCGTCGGTTAAGTGCGTTCAGCTCAGGTCATGATCCTGGGGTCCCGGGATTAAGTCTCATGTTGGGGTCCCTGCTCAGCAGAGAGCCTTCTTCTCCCTCTGCAGTCTGCTCCCCCTGCTTGTGCTCGCTCTCTTGCTCTCTCTCTGACACAAATAAAAAATAAAATAATAAAATCTTTAGAAAAAAAATAAGAATAAACTAGGCAGCTTTATTTCTAAACTATGATAATAATAGGGGTGCCTGGGTGCACAGTCAGTTAAGTGTCCAACTCTTGATTTTAGCTCAGGTTATGATCTCAGGGTTGTGAGACTGAGCCCCATGTTGGGCTCCCTGCTGGACGTAGAGCCTGCTTAAAGTTCTCTCTCTTTCCCCTCTCCCTCTGCCCCCTCCCTCTATTCCCTCTCTAAATAATAAATAAATAAATAAGGTTATGATAATTATAGTATCTAGAACCCAAAGTAACCAAGAGGCACTGAAGAGATGGGATAGAAAACCATACTTCCTTCTTGCTTCTGTGGTGGAGCAAGTCATTCATTCCAGAAAACCATAAGCAGAGGGAGCCAGATCATAGCTTGGAAGAAATACTGTTGAATGTTCCTTGTTGGGAATATCAACAATCAACAGTGAAAGTGGGCTGGATGTCCAAAGGGAAGTTCACGGTCAGTTCTTCCCCTCCCCACCCACTTCCCACTCACTGCCTCCATGAAGTTTCTCTGTTCCCCCCCAACTCCCCACCACCTCCAGGTACAGCTCTATGCAGTTCCGTGAATTTGCCCATACTTGCAGATCGACTTTGATACTCTTCTTTGAGTAGTTTGGGAACTATCTCTCATCATCTTCATTGGATTCGTACCCTCCCCTCACTCATGTACCACCTCACTCAAGACCTGCCTCCAAGAGTCCAGTTAGTCACCACTACTGTCTGGCTGGGCCATAAACCAGCTCTTAGAGAGTCCCCTGTAGACCATGGCTCTGCGGCCCTGGGCGGTAGACACCCAGGCTCCCAGCTAGAGAGGGAAGATGCCTGAGTCATAAGTCTGAGTATGAAAAAAATGGTATCTTGTTTTTAATCATATTTTGCCTAACCAGTAGAAAGGCTGAATATGTAATTATTGGCCATTTACCTTCCCTCCTTATAAACCCTACATATCCTTCACCTACTTTTCTTTATCAATTTGTAGGAACTTTTTAAAAGATTTATTTATTTATTTATTTATTTATTTATTTTAAAGAGAGAGAGAGAGAGAGGCGCCTGGGTGCCTCAGTGGGTTAAGCCTCTGCCTTTGGCTTGGGTCATGATCTCAGGGTCCTGGGATCGAGCCCCGAATAGGGCTCTCTGCTCAGCAGGGAGCCTACTTCCTCCTCTCTCTCTGCCTGCCTCTCTGCCTACTTGTGATCTCTGTCTGTCAAACAAATAAATAAAATCTTTAAAAAACAATTTAAAAAAAGAAAGAGAGAGAGAATGCCCTTGAGTGGGGGGAAGGGCAGAGGGAGAGGGACAGAGGGAAGCAGACTCCCCAGGGAGCATGGAGCCTGACAAGGAGCTCAGTGTGGAACAGGATGTGGGGCTTGATCACACAACTCTGTGATCATGACCTGAGCTGACATCTAAAGTCAGACATTTAACTAACTGACTGAGCCACCCAGGTGCCCCTAGCATCATTTATATATTGGGGATATTAACCCTTATTAAATCAAATATGTTGCAAATAATTTTTCGACTTCTGGGTGGAATGTATTCATACATATGGTAAGAGGTGTCTAATTTTCTTTTCTTCCAGCCAAATGGCCAGCCAAATATGCCTGCATCATGTATGAAAAAGTGCCTATTGAGTTTTCCTCTATAGAATGAAAAGAACTCCCTTACTATATATTAAGTTCCCATTGACACTGGTATCTATTTCTGCCCACTCCCTAGTCTTCTGTTAGTTAAAATAAAAAATGGGAAATTACCTAAATGGTTAAATAGACTATGAGTTATCCATACGATGAAATATGGTATATCCATATTACATTACATAGCTATGAAAAGTAATAAATAAAACCTCTCTCTGGGCACCTGGGTGGCCCCCAGTCGATTGAACGTCTGACTCTAGATTTTGACTGCAGTGGTGATCTCAGGGTTCTGAGATCGAGCCCCACCCCCCCTCAGGCTTCACACTGGGTGCAGAGCCTGCTTAAGATTCTCTCCCTCTCCCTCTGCCTTCTCCCCTCTAAAAAAATAATAATAAATAAAATAAAATCTACATCTATTGGTCTAGAGGGACTTCCATGATATAATAAGTAAAAAGGAAAACTGTGGGGCACCTCAATCGTGCAGACAGTTGAGCATCTGACTCTTGGTTTTGGCTCAGGTCTGATCTCAGGGTCAACAGATCGAGCCCCGCCTCAGGCTTCCTGCTCAGTGCAGAGTCTGCTTGGGTTTCTCTCTCCTTCTCCCTCCGCCCCTCTCCTCCACTCATGTACCACCTCACTCTCTCTCTCTCTCTCATTCTAAATTTAAACAATTTAATTAAAAATGAAAATTGCAGGGATGCCTGGGTGGCTCAGTTGGTTAGGCGGCTGCCTTCGGCTCAGGTCATGATCCCAGCATCCTGGGATCGAGTCCCACATCGGGCTCCTTGCTCGGCAGAGAGCCTGCTTCTCCCTCTGCCTCTGCCTGCCACTCTGTCTGCCTGTGCTCGCTCTCTCGCTCTCTCTCTCTCTGACAAATAAATAAATAAAATCTTTAAAAGAAAAAAAAAAAAAGAAAATTGCAGGGGTGCCTGGGTGGCTCAGTGGGTTAAGCCTCTGCCTTCAACTCAGGTTGTGATCTCAGGGTCCTGGAATTGAGCCCCACGTTGGGCTCTCTGCTCAACGGGGAGGCTGCTTCTCCCTCTCTCTCTGCCTGCCTCTCTGCCTACTTGTGATCTCTGTTAAATAAATAAATAAAATCTTTAAAAATAAAAAAAAATTAAAATTGCAAAGTAACGTGGACAAATGTGTGAAGCATGGCATTTTTTTTAAAGATTTTTATTTATTTATTTGACAGAGGGAGAGAGATCGATCACAAGTAGACAGAGAGGCAGGCAGAGAGGGAGGGGAAAGCAGGCTCTCCGCTGAGCAAAGGGCCCGATGTGGGGCTCGGTCCCAGGACCCTGAGATCATGACCTGAGCTGAAGGCAGAGGCTTAACCCACTGAGCCACTCAGGCGCCCCTGGTATTTTTTTTTTAAGATTTTATTTTTATTTATTTGACAGAGATCACAAGTAGGCAGAGAGACAGGCGGGTGGGGGCGGGGGGGAGTAGGCTCGCCACTGAGCAGAGAACCCAATGTGAGGCTCAATCCCTGGACCCTGGGATCCTGACCCCAGCAGAAGGCAGAGGCTTTAACCCACTGAGCAACCCAGGAACCCCCACATGGTATTTTTAAAAGAAGGAATAAAACTATCATATGGGGGTACACAACTCAGTGACTACACCAAAAAGCACTGAACGTTCTGCACTTTGACAGCATGAATTGCACGGCATGTGAATTATATCTTGAAAAAGCTGTCATTTTTTAAAAATAACTTTACATTTGTGTTTGTGCATGTTTGCAAGCATATAGAGAGAAGTATGGGACTATCCAACCCAAGCTGTCCATATGGGGGTGGGATTGGGAAAGGAAGGGGAGATCATCAGCTTTCCTTCGTGTGCCTCTGTATCGTTGAATATTTTGCAAAGAGAATGTTAGTTTTATCTTAATAAACATTCAATGAAATGGTTTTTAAAATTCTGTAATTTTACACTTTTCCAATGGGGGAAAAAAAAAAAGCCCAGTCTCGGGCCTCAATGTTTATATGTTTGGATCCCTGCTGATAATAGCTATTGTTCTCCCTATATATGAAAATATACAACTGATTCCAATTCCCCAGTGAGCAGAGCCTTCCAGAGAGAAGCAAATGCGGCTCAATCCAACAGAGAAACAAGAGACTTTCAGTTCCGAGTCTCCAGCTGAGCCCAAGAGAGCTTACAAGGTGGCTGTCACTGTGTATCCACTACATTCTGGACGGTCCCCATGCCACCCCAGCCCCAGGTGTCCATCTGGACGCCCTCTCTAGTCTTGCCGTCGGCCTGCATGGAGGCAGGGCTCAGCAGAGGAGAAGGCAATGAGCCACATACTGGGACACTGACCAAGGCTGTGGAGAGAGAAAGCAATTCAGTCCCCTGTCATACAAAACTATCCCCGCCTGTAGCAAGAGTCTCTCCAAGTCTATTCAGCCTTTTAAGCTGCCTCGGTTTCCCCTACATTCAAGTACACACACGCGGTACACACTCCATTCAGATCACGCTTGGACACCTGGAGAACTGAAAACTCAGTTCTGCTGTTAATAATGGCATGACACTCACCACTGATAAGAAAGAAGAATATTTTGGGGCACCTGGGTGGCTCAGTTGGTTAAACAACTGCCTTTGGCTTGGGTCCTGATCCCGGAGCCCCCGGAACGAGTCCTTCGTTGGGCTCCCAGCTCCATGGTGAGTCTGCTTTTCCCTCTGAACTTCTCCCCTCTCATGCTCTCCTCTCTCTCTCTTTCTCTCTCTCTCAAATAAATAAATAAATCTTTAAAAAAAGAAAGAAGAATATTTTTTCACGAATATGGAGATGACATTTCTAAGATAATGAAAATTGCCTAAACTAAAATGTTGTTTTTAAGCAAAACATAATACAGTTTATGGTGAAGTGAAAAATAATGTTGAAGAAGTATATACAGTATGATCCCAGGATTTAGAAATGAACATGCATAAAGACAGGGGAGACATTAAAGTGTAAACAGAGGTATCTCAAAGAAGTGGAATTTTTGGTGATTTCTAAGGTTTCTTTTGGTTTACCCATGTTTTCTAAATTTCTCCAATAGATATGCATTACTTCTATTATGAAAATACATGTTTGTATTTTTTTAAAACTAAAGCAAATTTAAAAATAAAAATCATAGCATGGCACTTGGAGTGCCTGGCTGGCTTGGTTGGTAGAGCATGTGACCCTTGATCTCAGGGTGGTGAGTTCAATCCCCACATTGGACTGTAAGGGCCTATTTAGCCAGAGCGGCCCCACCCCGATTAAACAGCCATTTTGTTGTTTACGCAGTAAAACTTAAATTGCCCCTGCACCCTCCCCGCCAAGGGAACTTATTTAAAAGCAAGTCCGAGAAACCAGTCCCAGGTAACAAAGCCCAAATACAAGGGTGGGTCAGGTAGAGATAACAGCCTGAATGCAGGGATGAGTCGGGTCAAGTGGAGACATCCAATCAGTGGGGCGCGCATACTGTCTCCCTCGCTACCAAGGAGTGTGGGCCCTGCCTTTTGGGCGCCAATTCTCACCAAGGTGATAGGCTAGTTCAAATGTCTACTATAGGGTAAATTGTAATTCAATTGGTCACTTATGTGTGACCTAGCATGACTGTGCAGCTTTCTCTGTGTGTTACAATCTCATTTGCCACCTGTTTGTGGCCAGGCCCAACCACATGGCCTTTGCTCTATGAAAGTTAGTCTGTGAGGCAGGGAGGGGTCACGCTCTCTGTAAGATGTGGCCCCAGCCAGTCGGTTTGATTCTCGATGCTTGGGTCGAAATAAAGCTTTGCTTGGCCTTCGCTTTGTATCAGTCTCGCTCCTTTAATCACGGACCCATTATTGGGGGACCCAACATTGGGGACCCAACAGGACTTCAGGCTTATTTTTAAATAAAAGTAATAATAATAATAGCATGACTCTCCCCTGAAACTTTCCCACAGGAAAAGCAGCAAGGAGCAGGAGGCGGCCAGCATCAGTTATCAGATCTGTAATGTGTCTGTAATGTCCAGTCAATCTATCCACACTCTTATGCCTCAATTTCTCTCCAACACCCCTCCCTGCACCTCACCCCCTGCCAGCTACCTGGCTTCTCCTTGGAATCCTCTACTGACCAGGAGCTCATTACCTCCCGAGGCAGGTAACGAGGCAGGTCTATCCCTGACACCTCTCACTCCAGAAAAGTCTGTAATTTCCACCAACTGTTTCTAAATTCCCTGTATTGGGGCCGTCCAGGTCAGACCCCACTCTTCCCCCAAAGTGACAGGCTTTCCTGTCAGGAGAAGGCCACGTGACCAGTTCCAATGTCACCACTGAGTTACCTGTCTTGACTACTTTATCAGAGACTCCAGCTCCCTGGTTGGGAGGATATTTAAATTTGATTATGCCATTCAGATCAGGGAAGGAAAAGAAGGTTTCTGGTGGACACATAGCCCCTCTCTCAGAGAAACTCCTCTCACCCCCAGGGAAGCTGCTTGCCCCCAGGCTCCTAGGGGAGGGGTAAGACAGGGACTACAGTGGGGGTGGGGTGGGCCAGCTTCCCAGGACCACCATGGGCTTTCTAGTTCTCTGAGGAGTGTGAGATGAGCAGAGCTGTTCACAGTTGACTCCTAAAGCCAGGCTGTGTAAAGTCTCAAGGAAGAGGCATGCCCCAGCCAAGGCAGCCATACCTTCATTCCCTGCCCTGCCTTCTGCTGCTCTCTGGGCTCTCCCACCCCCGGCACCAAGATGCTCCAGCAACCAGCTCAGCTCTTTCCCTGCCCCGTGTCCTCTTTTCTTCTCTAAGACAGAAGCAGTTTTGTTGTTTGTTTTGTTTTTTTTTAACCAAATGTGTAAAGTTGTGAGCAGATGAATTTACTATGTAAACTACTGACTTTGAAGACTGAGTATAGAAAAATGATTCAACTAAAACTTAACACAGAGGTGTACCACGCGCACTAGAAATACTTGTGACAGTCAAGAGACAGCCTGGCCACTCGGTGTGGTGAGGTATGTGGCTGATCCCCAAGCCAACTGATGGAACAAGATTAGGATACACCCAAGGTCACCAACCCCAGAGGGCGCACTCTCTGGTCTGCACACCCAGTCCCAGGGCGGCTACTGGTAACCAGGGCCTCTCAGTCTCTCCCAGAACCTAGACCGACCAGGAGAGGATATTCCTGCAAGAACCCCCAAGAGGGGAAAACAACAACAACAACAAAAATAACAAGAGATTGCCAGGGGCTCTCCTAGGCCTGGGGCTCGCTGGGCTCTCCCACCTTGGGGTCCCTCCCAGACCCATTCCACAGCCAGGGAAACAGAAGCCCAGGGAGGGTAAGTGAATTCCTGGGCATAGAGGTTCCCCTGCCTGAGGTCAAGGAGACTTTGCAGGCCTGAGGTAGGACGGGGAGGGAGGGAAGTGGTTCTTGCTTAGTCATGCCACAGCAATGGGGACAAATCGCCAGGGAGACAGGGAGGGGAGAGAAGTGACAGAGAAGAGAAAGACACAGCATTAGACTGTGATATGAGTCAGCTCTGAGTCACCCCAAGACCCTAGAAGGCCCCAGGTCGTGTCCTGTGCTCTCCACACCGATCGCCACCAAAAGCAGAGTCCAAACCTCCTGGGGTCCCAAGGCACACTCCAGCTCCTACTTTCCTGTGAGGAGAGGAAGGGCGGAAGCCCAAGTGACAACCTGAGCCAGGTCCTGCCGGACAACGCAGGAGTTGGAGGACCTTTCCAGTCCCCACTTCCTCCCTGCTGCACTGTTTTCACTCACTCAGGATCTTCATTTTGGAGAACCCTCTAAAATACATCTTCAGGGGCACCTGGGTGGCTCAGTGGATTAAGCTGCTGCCTTCAGCTCAGGTCATGATCTCAGTGTCCTGGGATCGAGCCCCACATTGGGCTCTCTGCTCAGCAGGGAGCTTGCTTCCCCCTCTCTCTCTGTCTGCCTTTCTGCCTAGTTGTGATCTCTCTCTCTGTCAAATAAATAAATAAAATCTTTTTAAAAAATAAATAAATAAATAAAATAAAATACATCTTCAGCCCAGGGCACCCAGGGGGCTCAGTCAATTAATTGGGCGTCTGGCTTTAGCTCAGGTCCTGGGATGGTTGCCTACATTGGGCTCCCTGCTGAGCGGGGGCCTGGGGAGGGGGGTGGCAGGAGCCTGCTTCTCTCTCTCACTCTACCCCTCCCCCCTATTTGTGCTCTCTGTCAAATAAATAAATAAAATTTTTAAAAAATTAAAATTTTAAAAAATGACTTTAGCCCTTGTTATGGGCTGAATTGTATCCCCCCACACACCAAGTTCATTTGTGCAAGTCCTAACCCCAGTACCTCAGAATGTGCCTATTCTGGGAAATAGGGCCTTTAGAGATATAATTAAGGTAAAATGAGGTCATTAACATGGGCCCCAATATTATATGACTGGTCTCCTCCTAAGAAGAGAACATCTGGACGCAGATGGTTATAGAGGAAAGATCATGTGGAAGTACAGGGAGAAGACCGCCCTCTGAAAGCCAAGGAGAGAGAGGCCTCAGAAGAAACAGCCTTGCCAGCACCTTGATCTTGGACTTCCAGCCTCCAGGCTGTGAGAGAACAAATTTCTGTTGTACCGCAGTCTGTGGTACTTCATTGTTGTTGTTGTTTTTAAGTAATTTCTTTTTTAAGTAATCTCTACACCCAACGTGGGGCTTGAACTCACAACCCCAAGATTAAGAGTGACACACTCCACCGACCGAGCCAGCCAGGTCCCCCCAGTCCGTGGTATTTTGTCTGTCAGCCCTGGCACACGAATCCAGCCCTCAGTTACCACCTGGGTGTTACAGGGGCATCTGCAAGAAGACAAGGCAGGTGTGACAATGGAAGGGGCCCATGGGCCCACTATGGAGAACATGTGTGGAGGCTGTGGGGTGAGCAGGTGAACCATCACCCCAGCAGAAGTAGAAGGAGTGTGTCCTAAGTAGAAGGAATGGGTGCCTCTGTGCTTGAGAGGGAGTCCCGGACTCATGCAGGGCCTTTTTCACTGGAACCCCAGCCAGGGAAACTTGAGTAGGAAGAACTGTAGAACCCATGGTAGGAAGAGAGGCCTGCAACCCCCCAGCTTATGTCTACCTTCTCAGATGGCAAGAACAGCAGGCCAAAGGCCCAGGAGGAAATCCGAAGGAAAATAAACCTGATTAGACCATTACATGACCAATACCAGTACAGACATTGAAATTAGAAAATGATTATAAAAGGGCCCCCAGGTGGCTCTCGCCGGTTGGGAGTCTGACTCTTGGTTTCAGCTTAGGTCATGATCCCAGGGTTGTGGGACCAAGCCTTGTGTCGGGCTCCACACTCAGCGGGGAATCCACTTGGGATTCTCTCTCTCTCTTTCTCTCTGCCTCTGCCCCTCCCCCTGCTCGTGCACTCTCTCTCTCTCTCAAATCAATCAAAAAATCTTTTTTAAAAAGATATTTTAAAAAAAGAAAAGAAGGGGCATCTGGGTGGCTCAGTGGGTTAAGCCTCTGCCTTCAGCTTAGGACATGATCTCAGGGTTCTGGGATCGAGCCCTGCATTGGGCTCTCTGCTCAGCGGGGAGCTGGCTTCCCTCCCTCTCTCTGCCTGCCTCTCGGCCTGTGATCTCTCTCTCTGTCAAATAAATAAATGGAATCATTAAAAAAAAAAAGATAAAGAAAAGAAAATGATTGTGAAGAGAAAGACAGATCACAGGGATAAAGAAACTTCTTTGTCCCAAGGGCTTTCCTGTGAGCAGATGTGCAGCTGTTCTACCCGACAGGTCTGAGAGGTGACGGTCAGGTTCTCCAACTTCCATACGAGGCAGTCAGTATCCAGTAAAAAGGAACCTAAGCCTGGCACGGGATGGCCCCAGGTTTGAACCCTGACACTGACTGCAGCTCAGTGACCCAAGCAAGTTGCTCATTCCCTCTATGTCACGGGGTCAGCAGATGGGGAGGGGAGAACCTTCTTACTGGGCTGCTATTATCCTTACGGTTCCACAGTCCCACGTTCCCGGCGGCTGAGATGCCAAAGCAGAAGTGGGGCCTGGGAGGCAGGCAGACCCAAGTCACCGGAATGACCACCACCAGGAACCGACACCCTGGTTCCAAGTGATGTGATGTGGGGTCCAGGAGTGAAAGGTCAAGAAAGAATTCTCGAGATGTTTTTGGTGTAAAAAAAAAAGACGGTTTTATGAAAGCATGGGGACAGGACTGGTGGGCAGAAAAGGCTGCACTGGGATAGTGAGGCACCATTGGTTTTGTACTTTTAAGTTGGGGGAGGGGCAAGTAGAGATGAAGAAAGTTTCCAAAAAGATTTTCATATTTTAAAGAAGACTTATAGGATCCCGGCCTGGCTATTGTCAAGCTCAGGGGTTTTTTTAGCTCAAGCGAAGCATCAGCATGAAGACAGTTGGGAGTTCCTGGAGGAAGGTCAGACTCTGCCTGTCCCAAGTATTTGTCAAGGCTGCAAGTTGTCAGGAAATTTAATTTTGTCTGCATGTCCTTTTGTCTTTGTTCACAGCACCAAGCAAAGAGCACACAGAAACAGGGTGCTGGCCTTGGAAAGGTCTTCCCAGGTAGCCCTGGGCCCTATTTCAGGACGGCTTCGTGAGGGGGGCTCAGAGGACAGCAGTCTGGGGGAGGGAGGAGGACTTGGTGGGGCTCAGAGGTTTTAAGCAATTCTGAAACGTTGTCATCAGCTATTGAATAAAATTGGTCACCCTCCATTCCACAGCAGAGAAACGAATCTGCCGTGACATCTCGAATTTATTCAGTGCTTTTCTGCCAAGGAGATCAAAGCACTTCAAAATATTTCTGCTAAACTTTTCTGAGAGAGAAACCAGTGGGGGAAAAAATCCATTTCACCTAGAGGCTATGCTTGACATCAGTCATAATCTCTGAAATTTTATAATTCTTTATGATTTACAAAAGGCTTTTGCATAAACCCCCCGTGGCGCTCTGGGCGGCAGATAGGTGAGACTGACCCCATTTTACAGATGGTAAGTGGGAGCCCAAGGAGCTTGAGTGCCTCTCCAAAGCGAGGGCAGTAGTGCACACATCGTTGCACAGTGGTATTAAGTTCCACGCAGACTCCAAGCAGGGCCAGGTTCCCGGAAGGCCTTCATATCAAGCAGCCCATGCCAGTGGGAGAAGCACCTGCTCTCCGAAACCCAAGGAGCCAGCGCCGAATACCAAGGAAGCAGCCCTTGGCAGCGCAGGTGGGGATGAGGGCCTGGGCTGTCCTGGCCACAGGGCTCTGGGACCCCAGCCAGTCTGTGCATTCTTGCCATGTCTCCTATTTTCTCCTTCCCAGGGTGCCCCCAAATTCCTCCTGTATTGTCAATCCAGTCCCCTCTGCTTTCGGCTTCTTGCTCTCCACAGGACATTTCTCCTCGTTCACAAACTTGGCCGTGGTCACGTCCTGAAGATGGAAAAAACCTACCCCGGTCCTGCTGGCGCTCCTCTTAGCCACTGTCCACCCCACCCTGACCCCTTCCTCTCCCAGACAGGTCTCCCCTGGCCGGGAGCCCATGCTAGCTTTCCTTTCTCCCCACCCCCTCCTGGGCCTGCCTGTGGACCTCCACCTTCTCCCTTGACTGCAGCTGCCCACCGCACACCGTTCTCATTCTCCTGGGTCATAGCCGCCCTCCACAGGGGCGTCTCCCACTGCAGGTGCTGTGCCAGTCACCCTTGAACTCTCCTCAAGAGAAGGGTCCAGTTAGCCCAGTTACCAGCGAGGCAGCTGAGGCTCACTCAGCCTCCTTGGGGTTGAAGCTCCCCAGAGCCGGATTCTGAAGCAGGGGCTACCCTCCCCACCACAGCTCCTCTACGTGCCCCCCACCCTCACCCTCAGCAGCTTCCCCTCTCCTCCCCTGCCTCCTGCAAGTGTCCCAATCCCTCCTTTGACCTTCCGCCCTCATTTCTACACTCCCCCAGGCTTCAGCTTGATGCGGTCTTGATGTCATTTTCTGAATGCTGCTGTGTTGGCAGGTCCTGAAGACGTCTTTGGAGCAAAGAGGGGGTTTTGTGAGAGCACAGGGACAGCCCCCGGGGCAGAAAGAGCTGCTGCCACCCTCTGCTCCCTGCTGCCTCCTGCCTCCCAGGATTGTGAGGAGCAACTGGTCAGGGGAGGTAAAGATAAGGGAAGATTTGAAAAGACTTTCATATGCTAGAGAAGACTCCTGTTCCTAGAGGGATGTTATAATCGGCCTATCTCAAGTATTTGTCAATAGGCTGCCAGTGATGAGGGCGTTTAATTCTATCTACATTTCCTTCTGCCTTTGTTTCCCACCTCATTCCCCCCTGAACAGTTTCAACCCTTAAGTCTTTAAGGTTGCTGTGGATGGGAGGTCTCATCTTCCGTAACTTCTTCCTGCTGAATAGGGGCACAGAGATGTCCCTACCTATGGGTCAACATGGGTCAGTTGGGGAATTTATATACAGGGGGTTCCAAAGGGGGAGGCAGCCATCCAAAGTAGACATAGATGAACCTCCTTGAGTAGAAATGATCCTCTGTCAGCTGGAAGTTACGGGAGTGAAGGAGTCTTGGCACCAGGCAGGGAGACACCAGAAAAGACAATGAAAGAAGCCTAGTGTTATAATAAGATCGAGAACGCTGAATAAAAATGGCCTTTGGGGGGCGCCTGGGTGGCTCAGTGGGTTAAAGCCTCTGCCTTCTGCTTGGGTCATGGTCCCAGGGTCCTGGGATCGAGCCCCCAACGCATCGGGCTCTCTGCTCAGCAGGGAGCCTGCTTCCCTTCCTCTCTCTCTCGTTCTGCCTCTCTGCCTACTTGTGATCTCTGTCGTCAAATAAATAAATAAAATCTTTTAAAAAAAATGACCTTTGAGAGTTAACTGAAATTTTCTTCTGGTCCTGTATTGTCGTTTGAAGAGAAATTTGAGAACTTCCATGGGTATAAGGCACAGGAATAAGAAGGCACAATAGTCTGCTCATTGGTTTCCTGTGAAGGAAATCTGGATTTTATTCTAGATATACGAGCCCATGAAAAGCATCCCTCTAATTTTACTGCAGTGGGAGTACATACTATGACCCAGTAGGGGCCTTTCCGTTTTGGAGTTAAATCCCCTGCTGTATTAGACTTCCAATCCTTTAAATAAACCATGTCTCTGGGGTTTGTGTGGAGTGGGTTGCTAGCGTGGGATCAGGTTTGGGACGAATATGATTTGCATATTCATTTAGAGATTTATGAATTAACCCAGCCTCAAGTGAATAATTTAACAGAGCATTATATTCTCCATCTATTAATAGGTCTGCAATGAAAAAGGGTTTTCCATGTAGTAACTCAAAGGGCCTCAACCCTGTTGGTTGTTCTGGGGCAATCCGCATCTGGGGAAGCCCTACCGGTAAGAGTAATCCAGTTTTCTTGAGTCTCAATGCTCAGTTGGTTAAAATACTGCTTTAAGATGTGGCTAGCCTTTTACACCTTCCCAGAGAATGGTGGATGCTAGGCCGAATGTAAATAGTAATTAATTTTTTAAATTTAAAATCAATTAATTAACATACAGTGTGTTGTCAGTTTCAGAGGTGGAGTTTAGTGATTCATCAGTTGCATGTAACACCCACTGGCATTACATCAAGTGCCCTCCTTAAGGCCCATCCCCCGGTTAACCCCCCTGACCCCATCCCCCTCCCCTCCAGCAATCCTCCATTTGTTTCCTAGAGTTAAGAGCCTCTTATGGTTTGTCTCCCACCAGTGATTAATCTTTAAGGCCCAAGCTATTTGCTGAGTTACTTGTGCAATAAAAGATGGTCCATTGTCTTTGTAGGGACTGAAGGAGTCCAAACCTAAAGATAATTTCCCTCAGCAAAGTTTTTAATACCTTAGTGGCCTTTTCTGTTCTACAAGGAAAGACCTCTAACCCTCTGGTAAAGGTGTCTGTTTAAACCAGGAAATATTTATATCCTTTCCATGATGGCATCTGCATAAAATCTAATTGCCGGTCCTCCCCAGGATATGTCCCCCACCTTTGGACTGCCCTTAAAAGCCAGGGACAGGGGGAGGCACCAATAGCTCCATCTGGATTTGGTTGTACGCAAATAGCACAGGACTGAGAAATCTGTTCAATGGTAGTGATTAAGCGAATCCCATCAAAGGTGTTTTTAACCATTTGTTCTAGGCCTTTCTGCCCAAACGAGTAGTCTGATGTATACCCTGCATCAATTTCCATTGGTTGCCTTTGAGTATAAAGACTTTTCCTCTATCAGTTATAAACTAGTCCTGTGCATTTTTTGAAAATCCCCATTCCTGGGCTACTCAGGTTTCTTGATCTGAATAGACTGGGGATATACATTTGTTGGCAGCAGGACTGGTAGGAGACTTGGTACTAGCAGGCTTTGAGCAGTCTCCTGGGCTGTACGTCTGCTGTATTATTCCCTTCTGATTCCAGGGACCTCTCCTTTTGATGTCGCCTGAGATGAATTACAGCCACCTCTCTGGGTTCATGCACAGCCTCTAGGAGATCTGTTATTTCAGGTCCATATTTAATGGGAGGGTTAGGATTTGATAATAGCCCCCTCTCTTTCCAGGTTGCCCCGTGCACCTGTAGGACAAGGAAGGCATATTTAATAGTCAGTATAGATACTGATTCTGAGGTCCTTTGCCAATGGTAAAGCACAAGTGAATGCTACGAACTGTTTTGGGGGCAGATGTATTTGCTGGGAGAGCTTTGGCTTCAATAGTCTGAGTTAGACTGATGATTGCCTACCCAGCTTTTCTTATCCTCTTTTCCATAAAACTACTGTCACCACTAAACACTGTCATCTGCTTTATCAATAGGAGAATATTTTAAGTCTGATTGGCTAGAATGAATGAGATCAATAACCCCAGAATAGTTATGTTCTATAGAAGTACAATGGTCAGGTCTAGACATAATGACAAGTTTCTTTTTGTTTTTTCTTTTAAGATTGTATTTATGTATTTGAGAGAGAGGGATAACAAGCAGGGGGAGTAGCAGCAGAGGGAGAATGAGAAGCAGACTGCCCACTGAGCAGAGAGCCTTGATCCCTGCTTGCGGGGCTTGATCCCATGACCTGAGCCAAAGGTAGATGCTTAACTGACTGAGCCACCCAGGAGCCCCTAAGTCTGACAGGTCTTTTTTTTTTAAGATTTTATTTTATTTTTTTGACAGACAGAGATCACAAGTAGGCAGAGAGAGAGAGAGAGGGAGGAAGCAGTCTCTCCGCTGAGCAGAGAGCCCAATGTGGGGCTCGATCCCAATACCCTGGGATCATGACCCGAGCTGAAGGCAGAGGGTTTAACCCACTGAGCCACCCAGGAGCCCCTAAGTCTGACAGGTCTTAAGGACCACTTCAGGTAAGTTTAAAAGCTCAGCCTGGTGTTTAGTAAGTTGCACACCACCCCCACCCCCCACTGTCCCAGTCATTCATTGGTAACCTTTAGTTCCTAAAACACTGTGGACCTGGTGTGAGGTCATCACAGTTCGTGACTGTCCCATACTAAGGTTTGAGGTTTCCTCTACCAGGAGGGCAGTCACAGCCACAGCTCAGAGAGGAGCCAGCCACCCTTGTGCTACACTGTCGAGTGACTTAGAAAAATAGCCCACTGGTCTTGTTTCATCTCCTATTTTTGGGTGATATCTCCCAAAGCTTGGCCCCATTTCTCTGCATGTATAAAGTAAAACATTTTTCTAAATTTAGTATAACCAAGGCTGGGACTGATAGGAGTTTAGTTTTTAACGTTCTGAAGGCTGTCTGCTGGGCTTTAGTCCAGAGTAAAGGCTCTTCATCAAGACCTTTAGTTGAACCATACAAGGGCTTGGCTATGAGCCCCAATCCAGGGATTCCCTAGGCAACAAATGCCTGCCACACCGAGGAAAGTTCAGAGTTGTTTCTTAGTAGTTGGAGGCTCAAGATCTAATAAAGCCTTTTTTCTATCAGTAGATAGAGTACAGTGATGTGGTGTTAGTTCATATCCCAAATATCGTACTTTTCTGTGCAGATATTTGCACCTTTTTAGGAGAGACATGATACCCTCTGTCTGCCAAGAAATTAAGTAAGGTTATAGAATTTTTATCAGATTTCCTTTGTTGGATCACAGATTAAAATATCCCCGATATACTGAATTATAGGCCCTTGAGGCAGAGTGATATCACAGAGGTCTTTGCTAAGTGCAGCCCAGAATAAGTGAGGAGTGTCTTTAAATCCCCATGGCGAGACTGTCCAGGCTCATTCAGCAGGCTGGAAGGGGAGGCTCATTCAAAGGGATGCAAAAGAAGGTGTCTTTTAAACCAAGTACAGTAAACCAGTTGGCATCCCCAGGGACCAGGGTGAGAATAGTATATGGATTTGGCACTCTGGGATGAATACGTATGACTGCTTCATGTATGGCCCTTAGGTCTTGTACCACTCGATATTCTCCATTTGATTTTTCTTTTCTTTTTTAAAGAAATCATTTATTTATTTGAGAGAGAGAGATTAAGAGACAGAGAGAGACAGAGAGCCATCATAAGCAGGGGAGAAGGGCAGAGGGAAAAGCAGGCTCCCCACTGAGCAAGGAGCCAGATGCAGGACTTGATCCCAGGACCGCACAACCCAAGCCAAATGCAGACGCTTAACCAACTGAGCCCTACCATTGGCTTTTTTACTGGTAAAATTGGAGTGTTATAAAGAGAGTGAAATGGTTTTAAAATACCATGTGTGAGAAATGTATCAATAAGTGGTTGTGATCCAGCCTTTGTCTCAGCCTTTGAGGCATATTGTCTTCTATAAGGCATAGCAACTGGGTCTTTTAAGGTTACTTTAACTGGTTGTGCTTTAAGAGCCCTTCTGGGGACATCACAATCCCAGACCTATGAGTTAACTTCCTTCCAAATATCAAAAGGGATATCAGGGTAAGGGTTTTGTTCTCCAAGTGTTAAGGAGAACATACCATCCTCTTCTTTCGTAAGAGCAAAACTGCTTCCTAGTTTATAGGTCAAGCATTGCTCGAGTAATGGAGTGGGACGAGACAGAAGGGCCAGAAAACCACGAGTAAGCAATTGGCTTTCGTATTTACAAATTAGAATCACAGTCTGATGGTGCGTTTCAGTTTTCCCTTCTATACGGACAACTCTATGGCCAGAAATACAAGTAGAGCCAGAGGGCTGAACAAGGACAGAGTAAGTGGCACCTGTATCCATAAGAAAATTGATAAACTCAACTCCCACTTCTAGGGCAACCTGGGACTCAATCATCTTGACATCAAAGGAGCCAGACCAACCAGCCTCAGGGTCCGGTCATGGAGGACCCTCCAGTTCTGCTTCCTCTCTGGCAGGATGTGAGTGTCTAACCTCCTCTCTCTCTGGAGACGAGGACAGTCTCTCTTCCAACGTCCTTCTTTTTTACATGCTGGACATGGCCCGGGGGAGAGCCCTTCTTGGGACATTTACTGCTCCAACTGAAGTGGGAGAGCTAGGTTCCTGTCTCGCGGAGTCAAAGAATGAATCTCACAAACATTCATTCTTGTGAGTAAAGTGATAGAGTTTTTATTAAGCAAGGGTACAGAAAGAAAAGCTCTCAGGAGTGAGATGGGTCCCGACAGGGGGGCCACTGAGAGCTTTTTGGGTTGGTCTTTTATTGAAACTTAACCAGGGAACTTGTATCTTTTTGACTTCTCTCCTGGCAACACCATTGATTAAGGGCTAGTGATAACGTCTTTAATGGCTTACTTCTTTTTAGGGTTCTGGTTATTTTCTTTTGACCACAGGATATTGTCATAAATAAAGATTTTATTTATTTATTTGACAGAGAGAGATCACAAGTAGGCAGAGAGGCAGGCAGAGAGAGAGAGGGAAGTGGGCTGTCCACTGAGCAGAGAGCCCTATTCGGGGCTCGATCCAGGACCCTGAGATCGTGACCTGAGCCAAAGGCAGAGGCTTAACCCACTGAGCCACCCAGGCGCCTGAGACCTTCATAAATAAGACTTCCCCCTCGGACACCTAGGGCAGGGTGCTCTGGAACGTTCCCTCGTCTCTGGATTCCTTACACCTCCGCATTTGGGAGATTTCTATGCATCTGATCATGTAGCCCCTTAACTATCTCTCCCTACCTAGCCCCGCCTGCCCCTTTCTCACGATGTCCAATCTGGCCGCATGGGAAGCATGGGGTCTCACCCGACCTTTCACCCGGAAGTGGCCCTTGTCTCCTTCCGGGTTAGCCGGTTGTCATGGGGAGTTCATGATCCTGGCAGCCAGTATTCGAGCTGGTATCTCACCCTCTAATTTAGCCCTCTGGTCCTTTTCCTGTTTTAATATCAAATCCCTATTACTAAAAACTCCTGTGGCCACCTCCAAGAGGTGTTGAGTGGGTGTTTGAGGGCCTAAAGCCATTTTAATTAACTTCCGGTAGATGTCCGGTGCGGACGGATTTATAAACCGCCGGTTTAAAATAGTTATTCCCTCAGGTGTCCCTGGGTCCAGGTTTCCATACTTGCCGATAGCTTCGTCTATTGAGTGACCCCAAAACCTGATCTAGAGCAGGATTTTTATCAGCTCTTAGCGTGACTTCTTGAACTTTGTCAAAATGTATACCTTTAGTAAAGCCTTTTCTCATCTCTTCTATCAGGCAGGTGATCATACGATCTTGTTCCTCTCTTCCCTGACTAGCCTCCTAATAGTTCCAATGTGGCTCAGTCTTTGGGACAGCAGCCCCCCCACCGGATAATGTTCTCTGTCCCTTGTTGTCATCAGCAAACTCTTGGGCGCCTAGCCAGATGCAGTTGTTTTTCCCCTCAGGGGTGCAGCAGTGAGTTAGTATGATTGAGATAGCTAGATAGATGGATGCAATATTATATATATATGCATTTATATTTTATTATATATGAATTATTTTTATATTACTTATATAATGTTATATATATACAAACACATATATATAGCCAGATCAAATCAAACATAATGGATATTTGTTGAAAACCCTCAATAAATGGAGAAAGGTTTTCAGAATATTGTCTTAATTGTTGTTTTGACTCTAGTCTGCCCTGGAGAATGGGACATGGACTTGTATAGTGCCCATTTCTCCGTTGGCAACCTCCCAAGGAGGATATAATGCTGATTTAGGGGGAGCTCCAGGGAGGTAAGGAGTCTGCTCCTCGTGTGCTCAGCTGGGCTGGGAAGAGAAGGGCCTTCAGGCTCATAAGGAGGAGAAGTGACAGGATCGAAGTCCTCTTCATTCGGAGAGGCCTGTGCTTCCTCTGACAACTCAGATTCATTAGTGTTCAGACAATCATTATCCAATACATCAGGAGCGGATTTGTTGGTCTGATTAGCGGCCGAACACATTCTGCAACAGGCTCTTAGGTCAGGAACCTGATCTAGAGGCAAGAAAGCCCGAACATAGTGCATCTCTGCCCATTTGCCCTGTTGCTTGCGATAGAGATCTAGATCAAATTAAAGTTTACTGTCCCATTAATGGGCCATTTTTTCCTTGTCTCCTAAGGAGTACCGAGGCCATGCATTGTTACAGAAGAAGATTAGTTTCTTTTCCCTTAGATTTTTTTTAAAAGATTTTATTTATTTATTTATTTGACAGAGATTACAAGTAGGCAGAGAGGCAGGCAGAGAGAGAGGAAGGGAAGCAGGCTTCCTGCTGAGCAGAGAGCCCGATGTGGGACTCGATCCCAGGACCCTGAGATCATGACCTGAGCTGAGGGCAGGGGCTTAACCCACTGAGCCACCCAGGCACCCCACTTTTTCCTTAGATCTTACAATCCAAATTGTTTCCAGTGGGTTAGGCCAACTCAAGGGAGATGAAACTGAAGAGGAAACTGCCATGTTCCTAGAAAAGTAGAGACAGTTCATTACCAAGAAAATCACTCCAACCCGACTCCTGGGTGCTGTCCCACCCCCACTCCTATGTGGTGTTCCCACGTGTGTGGAGTCAAGGCAACCAGAGGCGTCCCTCGAACAAAATCACTATGATCACTCCCTGCCATAAAAGGCCTGTAGGAGGGAGGCCTGCTTTTCCCCAACTTTCCCATAGCATTCTAGGCTATGCAGGGTGCCAGCAGATAAACTGCCTTTTGCCTTGCTGTGAAGGCCCCATCGTTTCTTTTTTTTTTTTTTTTTAAAGATTTTATTATTTATTTGTCAGAGAGGGAGAGAGAGAGAGCGAGCGAGCACAGGCGGACAGAGTGGCAAGCAGAGGCAGAGGGAGAAGCAGGCTCCCTGCTGAGCAAGGAGCCCGATGTGGGACTCGATCCCAGGACACTGGGATCATGACCTGAGCCGAAGGCAGCCGCTTAACCAACTGAGCCACCCAGGCGTCCCGGCCCCATCGTTTCTTGGCTTGCCTTGCCATGAAGGCCGTGCCATGAAGGCCACAGAGAACCCACTGTTTTTAAAGGCCACAGAGAACCCACTGTTTTTAACCCATGTAAATTAACTAGTAGAGGACATAGGCAGAAAACAGTAAAGATAGAAATCCATCATGACCTAAGTGACATTCCAACATGTATAAGCAGCCAGCTTCCCTAGGAAACTTCCCTAGTTGAGTTTTAATTCCATCGGGTACTGGTTTTGGCTGGCTCCTAGTGGAGGTCTCACGGCCTGAAGCTGCTAGACCAGAGATATGGAGCGGATCACCATAGACCAATGAGGAGGAAACCTCACACGGAGTCTTGAGATTGGCAGCTGTCCTGGTGACTTAGGGGGCTGTCCCATGTCCAAGACAGACAACTTTGTATAAGGACAAGAGTAAAGAGAGGGCATCAAATTTCTGGGTCTTATTTACTAACTTGCAGCCTAAAGGCAGGCTTTCTCCTCCCCATAGAGTAGCCATGGGCTAGAGGATTGCAGTGTGAGTAGTCAGCATCCAAGTGTTCCAATAACACCATACTCCGTGAAAAGCCCCTGAAATGAGAGTCAAGGAAGAGGAGAGAAATACTCACCAAGTTTGCACCAAAGCAGAGTCCAGATGAAAAGACTCAAAGCTTCATGTTTGGGTGCCCAAGGATGTAGTTTTAGAATGTCGGTGAGGTCCGGGGCTGATGGCCAAGAAAGAATTCTTGAGACATGTTTGGTGCAAAAAGATGATTTTATTATAGCACAGAGACAGGATCCATGGGCAGAAAGAGCTGCACTTGTGATTGTGAGGTGTAACTGATTATACACTTTTAAGTTTGTGGAGGGAGAGGAGGCAGCGATTGTGTAAATTTCTAAGGAATTTCTGTCTGCTGAAAGCGGAGTCTGCAGGACTTTGGAGGTGTGGCTATGGGCAAGGTAAGGTTTTAGTCTCTAATAGAACACCAGCATTAAGGCAGCCATGAGTTCCTCAAGGAATGCCACACTTGGCATGTCTCAGGTATTTATCAGGGGGCTGCAAGCTGTAAGGAGATATTTTTAAAGTTATTTTTTATTTAAATTATTTTTAATAATTTCAAATTATTAATTTTAATTATTTTATTTTAATTTTTAATTTTAATTAATTTTAATTAATAATTTTAAATTTTAAATAAAAATAATTTTATTTAAATTATTTTTAAATTTAAACTCTGTTTGGGGGACACCTGGGTGGCTCAGTTGGTTAAGCAGCTGCCTTCGGCTCGGGTCATGATCCCAGCGTCCTGGGATCGAGTCCCACATCGGGCTCCTTGCTTGGCAGGGAGCCTGCTTCTCCCTCTGCCTCTGCCTGTGGTCGCGCGCTCTCTCTCTCTCTCTGACAAATAAATAAATTAAAAAAAAGTTTAAAAAAAAAACTCGGTTTGGTTAACATATACGGTATCATTAGTTTCAGGGATAGGATTTAGTGATTTGTCAATTGCAAAAAACACCCAGTGCTCATCGCATCATGTGCCCTCCTTAATGCCCATCCCCCAGTTGCCCCATTCCCCCACCCACCTCCCCTCCAGCAACCCTCTGTTTGTTCCTTAGAGTTCAACATCTCTTAGGGTCTTCCTCCCTTTGTTTTCCTCTTATTTTTTCCTTCCTTTTACCTATGTTCACCTGTTTTCTTTTTTTTTTATTATTTAAAAAAAATTTTTTTAATTTATTTATTTGTCAGAGAGAGGGAGAGAGCAAGCAAGCGCAGGCAGACAGAGTGGCAGGCAGAGACAGAGGGAGAAGCAGGCTCCCTGCTGAGCAAGGAGCCCGATGTAGGACCCGATCCCAGGACGCTGGGATCATGACCTGAGCCGAAGGCAGCTGCTTAACCAACTGAGCCACCCAGGCGTCCCACCTGTTTTGTTTCTTAAATTCCACATATGAGTAAAATCATATAGTATTTGTCTTTCTCTGAATGATTTACTTCACTTAGCATAATACCCTCTGGTTCCACCCACATCATTGTAAATGGCAAGATTTCATTCTTTTTGATGGCTGAGTAATATTCCATTGTATATCTATACCACATCTTCTTTATTCATTCATCTGTTGATGGATGTCTGGGCTCTTTCTGTAGTTTGGCTATTGTGGACATTGTTGCTATAAACATTGGGGAGCAGGTAACCCTTCAGATCACTATGTTTCTATCCTTTGGATAAATACTTAGCAGTGCAATTGGTGGGTCATAGGGTAGTTCTAAGGGGATTTAATTTAAGCTACATTTTGTTCTCCTCATCAAGTTGAAGCTTGTCTGCGGATAGCCCTCAAATCCTCCTGGCCCCCAGTACCTTCTATTTCCAAATCCATGAGGACACAGCTTCTTGGCTGCTCATCTTCCTGAGATCTCACAATATAAATTCTTTAAACCCAGACTCCTCCTCTTCTCCTCAAAGCTGTCTCCACCTTGTAGCTTCTCCATTTCTGCCAGGGATGGTGGAATTCTCAGTCATCTTGGACTTTCCTTCAAGCCGGGCCTTTCCATAGCCTCACCAGTCACATATTCTTTCTCCTTGTAGCTCTCCAAACCGCTGCTTCCTTCCTCACTTCACCCCTCTCAAAGCTGATCTACCATCACCTTCCCTTTGGCCTTGCCTATGCCTGGGAGACCCTCAGCCCTGGGCTCAAGTCTTCTGCACATGCCCTGGTTTTTGTTTTTTTTAAATCATCCCAGGGGCGCCTGTGTGGCTCAGTTGGTTAAGCATCTGCCTTTGGGTCAGGTCCCACAGTTCTGGGATGGAGCCTCATATGAAGGGTCCTGCTCCACAGGGAGTCTGCTTCTCTCCCTCTCCTTCTGCTCCTGCCCTTGCCCCCACTTGCATTCTCTGTCTAAAATAAATAAATAAATAAATAAATAAATAAATAAATAAGGGGTGTCTGAATGGCTCAGTGGGTTAAGCCTCTGCCTTCAGCTCAGGTCATGGTCCCAGGGTCCTGGGATCGAGCCCGGTGTTGGCCTCTCTGCTCAGCAGGGAACCTGCTTCCCTTCCTCTCTCCCTCTGCCTGCCTCTCTGTCTACTTGTGATCTCTGTCTGTCAAATAAATAAAATCTTTAAAAAAAAAATAAAATAAATCTTTTTAAAAAATTTAAAATATCCCAATATACATAAATGAAGTTAACCCTTCTGGGTTAACCTCATTTCCTCATTTCAGGGAAAACCAGAACTATGGCATCTTGGGAGCTCCTGAACCTCCCAGCACATGCCAAAAAGCAAAATGTTGGCCTCACTTCTGCTCAGAGCCTTGATCTTCTCCCAAATCCAAACATTCTGACAGTGTACAGAACTTAAACCCCTTCCTGAGCTGACTTCTCCTGAGTTTCAATTCTCTCATCTGAAAATATAATTAAGTTATTGAAAGGATTAAATGGGATAATGTGTATAAAGCACTTAGCACACTTCCTGGGACCTCCCTCGGGAAGTGGGGGCCACTGTCTTTACAGAAGACCAAAATACACCCCAGCCATGGCCCTCACCCCTTACACCCCCTGCTTCAGCCTTAGAGACTCCTTTGCTGCAGGAAGGGGAGACGTGGCTCCTCAGGAGTCATCAGTGAGGGGAGAGCACGTGACCGAAAGCACCTTCAATGTCAAGGGGAGATCGAGCACTACTTACGTGGGAGGCCATCCCAGGCAACAGGAGAAGCAGCAGAACCTCAATCTCAGGAGCAGAGAACAGCCCCTTTCTCCTCTTGGCTGTGGTGCGGGCTGAACCTGGCAGCTCCCTTTTATATAGTGGTTAAAGGGAAGAGTTTGGGGATGGGGTTTGGCTGGGCAAGAACCACCTCCCATGCGAGGAGCTGGACATTTCTCCACCCTGATGCTTTCAGGGGCCCAGCCCTGCCCAGGCTCCCTCCCCCTCACCCGAGCTAACTGTGGCCAGCCAGTAAGCCTCTAGCCTGGATATGAGGATAGGACAGGGCTCACCTCTGGGTCAGAGAGTGACACAGGGCATTTATTCGTGACTGGTTTTCTTTCATTCATTTAATTCTTCAGTTTAATGACAATATTCTAGTGGATATGAGTTGGGAGGAGCTCCAAACTACGTAATGAAGAATTACAATGCAACAGTTGATCTGCAAGTCCGGGAGGAAGGGCCTGGGGGCTCCCCAGGGATGGAAGGAAGATAGCATTCCAGCTGGCCTGGACCCATGTGCACACACATGCACACACACACACACACACACACACAGAAGTGAGTCTTGTTAAGATGAATTCTGGGATAATAAACATGCTGTAGGGAGACGGGCTCATAAACAGACTACGGGTGAGAATATAACTGGAGGGCTTCAGGATACCTCACCTCAAAATATGCCACTTGGACGTATTGATTATTATGAATTAAAGGTACTTAAGAAATATCAGGTACAAGAAGGATAATCTGACCCTCGTTTACCCTCCTGAAAGCAGCTAAATATCCAATGTGAAAGGGACCCTCCTTGGCCAGAGGGTAGAAGGCATCCTTATCACCAGAGACAGAAAATTTAGGGCGGAGAAGGCTGTATATAAACAAACTTTGTTCAACTAACCTTATCTTCCCAGTTTCTTCACCATCTATTACCCCTACCCCCAACCCCTCCGTCTTGTCAATACTTCACAAATTTCTTGTCTTCAAAGGTATATGAGCTTCCTGCTCTGGTCACATCTTAGGGTCTTCATTCTCTAGTGAAGACCCCCATGTTCATGTAAAACTTCAAATTTGTGTGCTTTTCTCCTGTTCATCTGTCTGGTTATCAGTTTAATCCCTAGGCCCAGCCAGAGACCCAGAGAGTAAAGCAGAATCTCCCCTCCCTTACATTATTTAATATTTTCTGTATCAAAACCCTTAAAAGTATGAGTCCCCCAACAATTCTACCATTTGGTTTTCCTTAATGAGATAATTAGACAAGGATACCAAGTTAACTCTTTAGATGTGTTTGTTCTGGACCGTTTATAATAACCAAAACCCACAAACAATCT
>PISX010006712.1:0-94948 GCA_004024625.1 Mellivora capensis | reverse complement strand
CGTGTGTGGTGTAAGGAAATGGTCCAATTTCATTTTTCTGCACTGCATGTGGCTGTCCAATTTTCCCAACACCATTTATTGAAGAGGCTGTCTTTTTTCCATTGGACATTCTTTCCTGCTTTGTTGAAGATGAGTTGACCATAGAGTTGAGGGTCTATTTCTGGGCTCTCTATTCTGTTCCATTGATCTATGTGTCTGTTTTTGTGCCAGTACCATACTGTCTTGATGATGACAGCTTTGTAATAGTAGAGCTTGAAGTCCGGAATCATGATGCCACCAACTTTGGCTTTCTTTTTCAATATTCCTTTGGCTATTCGAGGTCTTTTCTGGTTCCATATAAATTTTAGGATTATTTGTTCCATTTCTTTGAAAAAAATGGGTGGGATTTTGATAGAGATTGCATTAAATGTGTAGATTGCTTTAGGTAGCATAGACATTTTCACAATATTTATTCTTCCAATCCAGGAGCATGGAACGTTTTTCCATTTCTTTGTATCTTCCTCAATTTCTTTCATGAGTACTTTATAGTTTTCTGAGTATAGATTCTTAGCCTCTTTGGTTAGGTTTATTCCTAGGTATCTTATAGTTTTGGGTGCAACTGTAAATGGGATTGACTCCTTAATTTCTCTTTCTTCTGTCTTGTTGTTGGTGTAGAGAAATGCACCTGATTTCTGTGCATTGATTTCATATCCTGACACTTTACTTAATTCCTGTACAAGTTCTAGCAGTTTTGGAGTGGAGTCTTTTGGGTTTTTCACATATAGTATCATATCATTGCATGACTTCTTTTGAATATAATTCAAAACAGGGATTAACAGTCAGAAGAGTGAGAACTTTAGGAGAAGAAGGAGGGGTAGTAGTGATCAGGAAAGGGATGAAAGGAGGTGTTTGAGATATTGTAGTATTCTTGGCCTAGATAATATTTACATAGGTGTTTTCACTTTTTGATAATTCAGTGAGCTCGGTGTGTGTGTGTGTGTGTGTGTGTGTACCTTTTGTCTACTCGGATATGTGTGGTACTTCAATATAAAAAGTTAAATGAGGAGTGCCCAGGTGGCTCAGTCAGTTAAGCATCTGACTCTTGATCTTAGCCCAGGTCTTGAGCTCAGAGTCATGAGTTCAAGTTCTGCGTTGGGCTCCACACTGGGCGTGGAGCCTACATGAAAAAAATAAAGGTTAAATGAAAATAATTACACTAACTTTGTAAAAGAAATAAGTCCTTGGGGCGCCTGGGTGGCTCAGTGGGTTAAGCCTCTGCCTTCGGCTCAGGTCATGATCTCAGGGTCCTGGGATCAAGCCCCGCATTGGGCTCTCTGCTCAGAAGGGCGCCTGCTTCCCCCTCTCTCTCTGCCTGCCTATCTGCCTACCTGTGATCTATCTGTCAAATAAATAAATAAAATCTTAAAAAAAAAAAGAAAAGAAATCCTTAAAAATAAAAGAAAGAAGTCCTTAATGCTTTAAAAAACAATTCAGTGAAGGGGCACCCGGGTGGCTCAGTGGGTTAAAGCCTCTGCCTTCGGCTCAGGTCATGATCTTGGGGTCCTTGGATCAAGCCCCACATCGGGCTCTCTGCTCAGCAGGGAGCCTGCTTCCCTTCCTCTCTCTCTGCCTGCCTCTTTGCCTACTTGTGATCTCTGTCTGTCAAATAAATAAATAAATCTTTAAAAAAAATAATTCAGTGAAGACAATCAAGATTTAAATTTGCATGTATTTACCCAAAAGCAAAAAGGGAAGATTTTGAAGAATACTTCATTAAAATTGTATTTTTCACTTTTGTGCTTTTCTATAGATCATTAAGAACACCATGAGAAGTACCTTTCAGCTTCAGATTTTAGATATCATATAATTTTTCATGCATTATACCATAAAGAGCCCCATTAACATCTTTCCTTTTACCATTAATATTACAAAGAATAATGGCATTCTTACGACCATTCCCATTAAAGTAACTATTGTTCACTGATGAAAGAAAACTACTGAGATTTCTATTAGAAATATTATTAGAAAAATTCAAAGTAAATTATTCCTCACCTCTGCATTCTATTAATGTTTTTATACAGTCTTTCTAATATATTGATTGGTGTTCAGAATGCTTCAAAATGCCATTTATTTAGGGGGTATAGCTCAGTGGTAGAGCATTTGACTGCAAAATGCCATTTATTTATTAAATGAGTGCTAATCATTTTTCCAACTACAAACTTAAATGTATGTTTTAGAAAGAGACCAAAAAAAAAAATCAACCAATTTTTCCAGCAGAACAAAACAAAATATCCACTTTATTATATTTAATTTGAAAAAGTGAACTGTTTAAAAGCTTGGATAGAGTTCTCACTTTGGCCTCTGAAGCCAGTCATTATTTAATATACATTAAATACATTATAGTACTAATGTATATTGTATCTACACTAATGTATACTGTACACTGTGATGTACATTAAATACTATACCCAATATTTAACTGGTGAACACTGTATCTTCACTTAGATCAAAACCTGAACTTTCACAGAAGCTGGTCATTCAGGAACTGTATAATCTGGGGTGTGTCTAACCAGAACACTTGGTCCTGGCAGATCCAAAGATTAATGGCCTCTGAACCCTTCTTTTTGAAGTTGGTGCCGACTTTAAATTTTACCAAATATTTTTAGAACGCACAGACTAAAATACAATGTGGTATTATTTTGGGTTGTTTGACCTTCAGAGTCTGTATAATTTGGTCGCACAATTAAAGTTTCATTACACACACAGTCAAAGAAAAGCCTACTTTATTTAGTAATAACGTCATCAGGAGCAAAAATGTGCAGACTTTCTTAACCTATTCTTCACCAGAGACAAGCTCAACTGCCCTCTGGGAGCAGAGGATGAGTAAATGCAGGCAGCAGACGCTGGGTTAGAGAGGCTGGCACAGAAGTGTTTTTATTTCAATCAATAATAACACCTGCCTACCTGCATTGCCTTTTGAAACACTGCCAGATGTAACAAAACAACAAAACAAACCAGTAAATGGTTCCATACCCATGGGTGCCTTGATATAGATAAATGGAATAAAGAACACAGAGAACTTAAGTGCCTTAAAGCATTTGCTCCATTTTTAATGCTAGGATGTCTGAGATTTGGAAAGTATTTCCTCTACTCAGCAGAGATGACACAAACTCATTATTTCACGTTCAAACAAATACTGCTTTTAGCTCTGTAGACAACTCTTTTCAAACCCCAATTGCCGTTATTCCAGGAACAACTGAAACATTAATAATGCCTCCACTCCCTCTCCATAAAGAGATATCAAGGACGTCCTTCCAAACATTTGACCTGGAGACCTCAGATCCCCCTGGGAAAGGGAACACCATTGCAGATGGTCAGGGATATATCACTCATTAGCCGGAGAACCTTGAAGGAGTATATTCCCAAGCCTCAGTTTCTTCATCTGTAAATTGGGGACAGAAATAATTACTTCCAAAGTTTGAACTACAAGTTACGTAAAATAATAAGAGATTAACATCTGCCTGGCTTTATAATAAATGATCAGGTGCAGGTGTGGTTGCTGTGGTGTGGCGATTATGTCCTCGCACGTGGCCGTCACCCCCAGTTAATCAGGCTGACCCCACGGCATCATGAGTCTAACACACCAAGTCTGAACAGTCAAAAGAGAAACAGCAACTCCTTTTAATGTCCTCTGATCATAGTGACAGTCCCATTTAGGAAGTAAAGCCAAACACTTATTTGGGTGTAGTTGGCAATATTCTTAAACTTGAGACAAAAAATATCAGAAAATACTTCCCAGAAAAGTGACTGAAAAAAAATACTTTTAATTTCTTGAATGCAAAGTTTTCTTTTTTAATTCATATTTGCATTTGAATATAAATTTTGGAAATTATACTTCAGACGGCGCTAACTGTAGAACTATGCAGCAACAAAAGGTTCCTAAATGCCCATTTTTTTTGGTTCAATGCAACTGAGATTAGTTGGTGAACATTTTAAAAAGATTTCAAAAGTATCTAATATAAACATACATAACTTTCAGAGATATTTGTATGCATCCTCAAAATCAGCTTCTTAGACATAATGTGTGGTTTTCACGATATTGTACAGGTATTCAAAGTCTGCTTATGTAAATTTTAAGAAACTACATTATGTATTATATACTATAGAATAATCATAATTATTTCCTGAAGAAACCGATAAAAATGCCTTGTCTCCATAGATTAAAAAAAACGTAAATGACAGGGCGTCTGGGTGGCTCAGTGGGACAAAGCCTCTGCCTTCGGCTCAGGTCATGATCCCAGGGTCCTGGGATCAAGTCCCACATCAGGCTCTCTGCTCAGCAGGGAGCCTGCTTCTCCGTCTCTCTCTCTGCCTACTTGTGATCTCTGTCAAATAAATAAATAAAATCTTTAAAAAAAAACGTAAATGAATGAATCTGAGGGCAACCTCTAGTAGAATTCCAATGACACAGTATTGGGGCTTATTATTTTACACATAAATGATGTTTATCTTCATGCAATATGTAGTGTAGAGTTTACTGTTTTATACATTCAAATTTTCCTTTGAATTCTTCCAGAACAGTTGCAAATTCCTAGGCCACAAGTGTAACATTTATGAATAAAAGAATGACAGACACCGTGACCTATTCTGACTATTGTCTCAGGTATGAAAATCATGGCTCCGTAAGAATAGGAATAAATACCTGCTCTGAACAGGTACACCTTCAGCAATTCCCCAGGGACTCTCATCTCAACTGAGTAACAGATAGTAAATGAGACAACACTCCATAGAGTATATGTGCAGAGAACAGGCTCTGGCATAAACGGTCCTTAATACAAGTCTTTATTTCTTATTAGGTTGAGGTCTTTGAAAAGTTCTAGTCTTTATTTGTGCACTGGCACCATGAAATGCATTTTTCAGTTAACCGCTGGAAATTTGAAAATCAACTAGATATTCAATGAAGTAAATGAATTATCATTAATTTTTTTTTAAGGTTCTGCTTTAAGAGAAGCTTTCATCCTTCAGAGATTCATACTGAAATAGTTAAGGATGAAAGATTAGAATGTTTGTTATTTGTTTCAAAATAATGTTAAAGGAGGGGCGCCTGGGTGGCTCAGAGGGTTAAGCCTCTGCCTTCGGCTTAGGTCATGATCCCGGGGTCCTGGGATTGAGTCCCGCATCGGGGTCTCTGCTAGGCAGGGAGCCTGCCTCTCCCTCTCTAACTGCCTGCCTCTTTGCCTACTTCTGCCTACTTGTGATTTCTCTCTGTGTCAAATAAATAGATAAAATTTATTTAAAAAAATAATAATAATAATGTTAAAGGAGACAACACAGGAGGTAAATGGATGGGAGAGGATTGGCCAAGGGTTGAGGGCTAGGGAATGTGTACAAAGGTGTTCATTTTGCCATTCTGTTTACTTGTGTGTATGGAGTAAATGTGGCAGCGATTGTTGTAAAAATTAAGAGAATTGGTATATATAAGAAGCCTAGTCTATTTATAAGTTAATATTTCCCTTTATAACCTTCTGCTTATCATAGGTACATATTTGGTTAAGTTTCCTAATTGACACACAAGAAACTTAACTTATTTTAATGTATTTAGTCAACTTAAAAGCTCTCAGTGCACCACAAAAAATATTTTATTTAGTAATCAAGAGTTTGATTATGTTTGATAAAATTCTCAGTTTCCATGTATTATATTCTTTTGCTATGTAAAAATTTATAATCTGGGGGCCATTTGCATGCTATACATTATGTTTCCAAAATAATTCACTTAGAAATTGGTGATACTGAAAGTTGCAATTCTCCATTTTATTTTGCTCAGCAATTATACTGGTCAGGCCTAAATGGCCACAGGGAAGGAGTAATTGCAATTCTCCTGTGGGTTTTATGGTTGTCTCTAGAATAATGTAACCTAAGGTTACCTTTGTCAGTGAGGCTAAGTGCTTACAGAGAAAGATAGTGAAAAAAGCACAATCCTGGTGATGAGACGCTCACTAGCAACTGCATTCGATCAGTCTACTAACTCTGCGTCATTTTCTATTGGGAATTTAAGAAGTTAAATTATTTCCTTAATTGAATTCCATCCTATTCTTAAACATTTATCACAAATTTTTTTTACCATATGTCACTGTCATAAGTTCTGAAGTACTCAAAATATGAGTGTTTGTATAACATATTCTGCAATTCTTAAATTTCTACTATGTCTATTCATGGCGCTAAGCAATTTCACATATTTGTTTGACACAAAAATCTTGACAGAGCCTTACACCACGTATTGAGAGACTTGAGAATGATTACTCAAGCTTTCCAAACACCCACGTGCACTAGAGATTCTAATTAGGTCTCTCAGCTAACTTTGAGCTGTTTTGATTAAGTAGAATGGTGATGTATTAAGGAAGGGCACTGGGGAAATGGAATCCCTGTAGGGGGTACCAAAGGTCGGATCTCAGGCACATTCTTGAACACTCAGCCTTGGTTGGTTCTTTCATGTCTAACACCGTCATAATACCTGGATTGCCCAGATCACAGTGCTGCTTGGAGATAATATTACTGAAAATGTTTACTCTCTATGGGCCTGTACAAATATAAGGTATTTTTAAGCACACTGACTTATACTAAGATACGTCAGCACCTCTAAATCCATTTGATTAAAATAATTTGTAATTTATATTATACATTTTTGAGGATACTGAATTACTTTCAAGTCCCAAGCACTAAAATGTAATTACCCGGGCACAGGCACTTGATGGAATATTATGAAGCAATTAAAATGGTGATTTTTGCAGACTATTGAAAAATTAGTATGTTCTCTTCATTACTTAAGTAGGATACATAATTGTATGATCAGCATACTTATAACTTAATTCAGAGTTAAGCATAATAAGAATAAAGATGATACATCAAAGTTTTAATAGTGGTTTTACTAAGTGATAAACTCTTGGATTCCTTCTTTTTTAACTTCCTCTATGTGGCAAGTTTTAATGGTGTGATCAGAATACTTACACATAGAAATGTAAACCCAAAAAAGGAAGAGGAAAACATTTTACCCTTTTTTCTAATCTACTGTTAATCTCTTTCCTTTACCAAAATCCCCTTGTTATTCCCTGAACATTATCAATTACCTGGACATTATCAACTGTGTAGCCTCTCTTGGTCTCCTGTCAGCATGGGTTCCAGTGACCTCAGGAGAATATCCTCTAACTGAATTCTGATTGTTGGCAATTTTCTAATAATCCAATTGCCTAAAGACTTTCTACATTTGCCTTTTGATAAATCTTTTTTTTTTTTTTTCAAAATCCAAGAATAACAACAAATGTAGATAACTTCTTCGGAGAGCTCACTACTTTGCAGACCCAGTCCAAATCACTTTCCATGCATTACCTCGTTTCATGACCTTCCCATGAGAGCTTTACTTTTTCCTTATTTTACAGAAGAGAAAACTTAGAAAGGTGAAGTAACACCCAAGATCACGCAGTTAGCAAGGTAAGGTTGAAAAACCAAATTTATGAACAGATGTCCAATAGGGTTATTTAAGAAAACAATGAGAAATAAGATACCACTGTGTGCTTGAGAGGCTCACAAAAGTCAGAAAGCTGCTAATGCCACATGTTGCTGGGATACCTCTTCTCGAGAGCACCCCTGCAACACATGGCGTAGCCGGATCGCTGATCCGTCACCAGTGTGCGAAAACCCTACCACCTAGCGACTCAGTCTCTAGTCATAGATCCCAAAGGAATTCTCTCCTAGGTGTTCAAGGAGCATGTGCATGATGCTCTTTGCAGCAATCCTTGCTGGCGGAGTGGGTATGAGGACAGGTGGGTGTCCAGCACGCAGTATCATGTGGCAGGGAGCGAGCTTTCTAGATGATTCTAACGCATGCTAAACAAAGGGGGAGGACCTCTGTACACCTGAAACTAAGGTGTCCTCTAGCATAAAATTCCTCTCTCTCTCTCTCACCCTCTATGTGTACACACACACACACAAATATGTATATATATGCATACATATATTCCTTTGTTTCTTCATTATTTATTTATTGATAACGCTGTCATTACAACCACGAAATTTTACTCATGAAATGACAGAATGTAGGAATTGACTGTAACACTAGTACTGCATGGCTCAGGCCTGATTATTCTGGGCTATTTGCTGGCACGCCTAGGAATGCGGCACTGCCATATGTACCATTCCCAGAAATGCACACTAATGAAAACAGAGCTGCGCTCTCCACATCTGACAGGTGCTGTGTGCAAAGCTTATTCCCCTTTATCACCTGCCCCCTCCCTGCTCTCTTCGGGAAGGGGGCCGACAGCCAACAACTGGCTCCACTTGTCCCATTTCCTCAGACATGGGACTCTGTGGCTTAACCTCCTACCCCACAGCCCTCCTGACACTGGCTCAGGGATCTCCAGCATTCTTCTGACTGTTGTCTGGGACAGCTCTTCTCCGCTGTCCTGGTTTGTTTATCGGTTTTCTACAGCCTCTCCCCGCACCATCACCTATGGACTCTCGGCCCGAAAACTGCCCTGCTCCCTTTGGACCTCCCTCAGGCCCAAGAAGGGTCTGTTGTTCCTTCTCCTGTAGGCCCTTGGGTCTCCGTTCACATGTTCACTGAAAAAGAAGCTGGATTACGAAGTACTGTTCCAGTGTCCAGCTGTGGTATCCTCCAAAAAAAAGGGAAGTGTCATATCCATGATTGATTCCCCTGAACGTATCTCGTTGCCTAAGGCACAACACTCAATGAGCACTTGCTGAATAAATAAACTTGACCCTAAGCTCAGTAGATGTTTGGCCATTGCATGCACCACGCCCAGCTGGGAATAAGCTTTAGTCCTGGCCCGTACATGCAGTGATGAATTCAGCACTTCTCCAGCCTGCTGGTGTCCCAGTTCTAGCCCAGGCTTGCCCGCCTGTCCTCTGCTCCTGACTGTTGCATTCTCTCTCTTCCTCTCTCCCGGTCTCTCCCTCTCCCCCGCCGGCTGCCACCCCCGCTGTGCTGTTCCTGGGCTCTCACTCTTCCTCCTCTCTGCCTTTGCTCACAGTGGACTCGGATGAGTCCCAGACACCATCCACCCAGGAACAGTCTTTTTGAGTTTCTTCCATTATTTAAACTACACCCCAAATGTCCCAGTGTCACAAGACTTTCAGCTTCCTCTCAACCCCTTGGGTCTCTGCTTCCTTTGAAACTTCTCACCATTTCTTTAGTGTTTACTCACTGACCTAATAATGTTTTCATGATAATAGTTTTGGTTGTTCACTGTGTGTCCACAGGCAAGCCACTGGACTTGATTCAGTTGTGTGTAAAGTGGGAGAAACGATGCCTCCTATGGTCATAAGGTGGTTCCTAAGAGTCACAAGGGACTCGTGTGTGTGGGCCTGGTACTGCCGGCTGACACACAGTCTGCATGAGGGGAAACACAGCGAGAAAGACCAAAGCAGCCTGATGGCAGTCAGGGGGAGCCAGACTGGTGTTTCATGACTCGTCATGATTTCACAAGACACCAACAACCCGCAAGGCTACTCTGTGACTGTGAAGGGGTGAGACGAACATAAGAGCACTCTGTACTCCCGTCTGAATGCATCCTCTGAATGCATCCCGGAACTCAAACAATGTCTGAGGTACGAAAGTGGCCCAACGCCCACCTCATTGACTAGCGTGAGTGGTTAATTCCTCCTTCTTTACCAACTACAGCTTTAGCTCCGTCCCACTCCTCTACCTCCCCAGTAAACATTCACAGAGACAAATACGATGCACCTTCTCCCTTCCTGTAACAGGAAATAAGCTCAACCTTGTTTGGCTGGGGGCCAGCAATGGCACTTATTATTGAGCTCAGTATGTTTGCTATTATTTGTTGAATTAAATGGCTAGCAACCATGTGGCTTTCAAGGGATGTAAAATCATCCCTCCTGTTCTTTTAGATGTATAAATGCCCAAGATGTTAGTAATCAAACTTAAAGGAAGCAGAATTACGAGTAAATTCATAGTACCATCATTTATAAATACATCTTATTTTTAGCCAATCTTAAGATCCTTCCTTTTTTATGATCAAGATTATTTTATTTTAACCACTGTTTGGCTTAACAAAAAAACAAAGATCTTTTCAGGAGGCCATAACATTGCTGGTGCCTGTTACCACTTTGTATGACCAAGACAGAACTGCCAGAAGGTTCTCCTCATACATTTATTCTTACTGAATATACTTTCAAAATATAATTTCTCTTTAAATGAAATAATTTATCACACTCTATTTTAATAACCTCAGCCTGAAAAATGAATAGTGAGGTGAAAAAAAATTAATAATGTCAATTCCCCCAATGCCCTGTAAGAACCAGATTTAAATAATTTCAACAGATCATGGTCTCCCTGAAGCCAGACCTTACTGCTTTCCAATTGGTTTTCATCTATTGTGATTGTGGTCATTTCTCCAAGAGTCATGTGTTGTCATCAGAAGTAAACCATTTCAACTGTCTACAAAAAAAAAAAAAAAAAGGTGGGGCCTCTAGTCACACTCATTTGCCCAATTGCTCTATTAATTAGCAGAAATTTATTCATCATGTTATCCAGCCGTCACTTTGGGAAAAGTTGAGTAACTGAAGCCCTACGTAAATGGGGCCAACAACCTATTTGTATTGACTCAGGGAGAAGACATGGAAGGAGGACTTCAACATTAAGCACTTCCCGTGGCAGGAAGATGTGAGTGATGCCTTGCTCGTGACAGCATTTCACACATTTGTTTGCTGGCATGGCCTAGGGCTCCTTTGATAATAACATTTCGATTGAACTAAATAAATATTTAAGTAGACACCAAGAGTGTTTAAATTTAATTTCAATAAAACTGTTCTATTTCAAAGTGTCATTTATGTTGAAAATATGAAAACTTTCATTATAAAAGTAATTTAAATATGTGGTTCTAGAATTTGGGGGGAAAGGAGAAAGGAAGAAAATTCCTACTGAATCTCATCACTCTCAAAATTAGCAGAAAATTAGGTCATCTCCTCTTGCTATTTGTTTATAGTTATAGTCTTACTATTAAATCACTTTAAAATCATAATTTAGCACCAGTAAATATAATTTGCTCATTTTTATTATAGCTAATTAGCATTTGGAAGACACAGGCGCTCTTTCCACATGTTCCGAACACTGTGAGGTGTGTACATGTGTGTGCACTTGCAAATCCAACCTTCCCATCTCAATGACAGCAAAGGACATAGCATCTGTGATTTACGGAATAAACTCCATTTAAAGAGACACTATTTAAATGACTTGCTCAAGGTCAACTTGCAAAACAAGTAAACATTCCTGACCAGCTCTATTCTACCACTAAGATCAGAGCTTCTCAAGATGAATGTCAAGTGATAAGATGAATTTTAAGAGCTGCATATTTTCTCATGAATTTTCAGATGTTGTAGAAGCTAGAGCATGCCATAATAAATAGGCATAACTTTTCTCCCTGCTCCATTTGAGTTTTTTCCTTTGGCATGCCTGTTCATCCCCATGAAGGAGTATATCCAGAGGAAAAACAATCAGGGGAAATATTAGACACACTAATGTGCTCACAGTCTAATAGAGTTTGTTTCTGTTAGGAAAAAAATGAAATAAGTCATTTGTATTGACTGCATTTTCTCTGACTTCATTTAAGCCCTAATGTTTAAGTTATTTTAGAGCTACTTGATAGATCCAGAGGCCCTCTGCAGAAGCATCAAGGACCACAGGATTCTGGCTGGGTCTTAGCACAGAGGGCTGAAGTCTCTCCTCAGGGAGGTGGGCTGGGGACTTGGCTCAGCATGAAAACCACCCGGTTTCTACATCCCTCCTGACTCCCGCAGTGTGCCCTTCACCCCCACAACGAGCGTCTATCTGCTGCCTGAATTCAGGATCTTCCCTCACTACTCCCAAGCCCCCCCACCAAAGCCTTGCCTGACCCCCACAGTCCGGGTACTCTCTGTGCTGCATTGCATGGCTCCTAGTTGTTTTGGGGCTTCTCAAAACCGCCCCCAGGCCAGGCTCACTTTAGGGCCCAGGACTCCATATCATTCATCTTTATATACCCAGCAGCACATAATAAGTGTCCAGAGCTCAGTCCATGAATCCCTGAGTGACAGCCCAAAGCTTACTAGCATCGTTACTGGGACAGATAAGAGCGTGAAATAAGGGATATTGTGAATTAAGTAAGGTTGATCTGGTGATACACCCCCCTCATTTGGGGATACGAGCAATATGACCCCTGAGCTTTATCAATCAATTCAGCACCTAGAATACCATAGCTAGAGAACTGTATCCATTTATAGGTCATCTTTTCACCCCCCTGGAAAAAAGGTAGTAAGGTAGTCCATGAAGAGAGTGAATTCAGAAGAGGCTCTTCGAATGGGATGCATCTAGAACAAAAGAATGAAGAAGAGCTTTGCATCGCTTCTCGGCCTTTTGGCTAAGATCAAGTGCAGAATGAGATTTAGATCATCACTCTCATCACAGCCACTTCACAGGCTTATAGATATTAAAGTCTTTGTGATAAACTTGATACCCCTATTATGCTAAGACCCCATTTCTCAGGCATGGCAAGAAGCTGGAATGATCACGACATGGCAAGGGATGAAGCAGAGATGCTGGTGGATTCCTTCCCTTAGTAGCTTCCTTCCCCCTAGTAGCGCTGCACAGTCAGCCGCCCTGCTGTGGCCGCGACGGTCCCTCCACGCACGGGACTCAGGAGCAGCCAGCCGTGCAAAAGGAATGATCCTGTGCCCAGGCACCCGCATACACGTGCCAGCTTTAAAAATTCAAATTCCAGGTCCATTTGTTATTTCAAATAAGAGTTCTTCCCTAAGGACTCGACACTCAAAAAAAAAATTATTTTTTCTTTGTGTTTGATGGAGGCACATTTCCCGAATGACAATATGTGCCAGAGCAGAGCTGGCAGTGTTGGAGAGAAAATAAATCTCGGCACTATGCATTGAGAGAAGACACTTCCCCCCTATTTCCTCAAGGATGTGTTCCAATCATTTCGAGTAGACTTATAGTGTCTTGTTTAAAAAAAAAAAAAAGTAATGAAGTAGGAAGTAGGTCTGCAGTATGACTTTCTCTACCCTTCTTTCTCTAGTAGCTCTCTTTTTAATAGGACTCCTATTATAAATAGTTAATATCCTATCCTAATCCTATCCTATCCTGATAGTTAATATTGTGCCTTTCCAATAGAACTTTGATGTCAGAGTTCCTATTGGTTCTCCTTTTGGGTGAGTGATGTTTAAGCACATCTTCTTAATGTAACTCTCCTTTTAAAATACCTTCTTTTAAAATAGCATACCACTGACTGACACGGAAAACGCAAAGCTGCGTCCTGCAGACGGAGCTGTTGAAACTTGAATCGTGGGTCCCTTTGCTGGGGCTCTCATTAACACGCAGATGAGGACTCGGCAGCCTTGGAGTGGTGCCTGAGATGCAGCATTTCCAGGGAGCTCTCCTTGAGGATGGCTCTGCTGCTGCTGGTCCCAGAACCCCATCTGGAGGAGCAGAGCTGTACAGCTGAGCTGCTCAAGCTTGGCGTGCGTGATGTTACATGGAGCGATTGTTAACACACATTCCTGGACCCCATCCCTAGAGATTCTGGTTGGGTAGGTCTGGCCAAGGTGCATTCCTAACAAACCCCTATGAGCTGAGATACTGCTGATTAGTACTGAATTCAGTACTGATTCGGACTGAATATCCCGTAAGGGAATCTAGTTGAGAAAAAAAAAAAATCCCAGCCTGACCCTTTCTAGGCCAAACACAGATTTGTCCTAACATGAAATTTTAGATCAATAAACATTAGTGTGGTTCAGGACCCTTATCCCCCTAAAAAAGCAGTTGCTACAAGTTAAATACAAAACGGAAAGACTGCCACTGGGGGGAAAGAATTGGAGATGGGTTGGCTTTTTCAGCTAAAAATAATTAGAGATGAGAAATAAAGTAACATTTGAGGTCATTTATGTTGGAAAGGTTTACCATGTCTAATTCTTCCATGCGAGGGGGACAGGAGTCACCTTTATGCTTCAACCAAAAGTCAGTGTGATTTCCTGGCCACATCAATAAACAAAAGTAGTAAATGGGAACTCAAAGAAATACCATACTCTGTATTTTCCAAACTTCACATAGTTCAATTCAAAAGTGATAAAAGAATTTAATTTAGCTAAGAGAGCCAAGGAGGCGCAGGATGGACAAGTTGGCAAGTGGTGTGTGGTAGTTAATTCTGTGTCAACTTGACTGGGCCAGGAAGGTGCAGGTATCTGATCAAGCATTGTTTCCAGCGGAGTGTGTGAGGGTGTTTCTGGAAGAAACCAGCATTTGAACTGGTAGACTCAGGAAAGCAAATGGCCCTTCCCACTATGAATGACCATCATCCAATCTGTTGAGAGCATGAATAGAGCAAAAAGTGGAGGAAGTTTTGATTCATGCTCTCCCTGCCTCACTATGAACTGGGACACCATCTTCTCCTGGCTCAGCGCCCCTGGCTGTCAGGACTTCAGACTCGGACTGGAATCCACTCCCTCAAAACTCAGGCCTTTGACCTATACCATCAGTTTCCCGGGTTTCCAGCTAGCAGGTGGTGGGGGTTCCCAGTCTCCATTATCACCGGAGCCATACCTTAGAGGACATCTCTTTATAAATATGCATAAATAAAATTGGCTCTGATTCTCTGTAGAATCCACTAATACAGATTTGCTTACAGAGTGGAGCTACAAGGTTAATCTTGGTCTCCGGCCACACCCAAGGCTTTCTGATTTGGGTTGCTCGTGGTAATGCACTGATGAGAAAGAATGATGACTGCTTAGAACATCTTAGAGAGTCTTTTAGGGCCTATTATTTACGGGGCCAGAATATAGAGGATTGAGCTCTAGTCCATGAACAGAGCCTCTACTATGAAAGCCTAATGGAGGAAGAACCTTGAGCTTCTCTGAGAAGCAGCCACACACCAAGGTTTTAAGGGGGAGGCAAGAGTCCTGGTAAAGGGATATAGTCCAGACCCTTGTCTTCAGAGTGTGGTCTAGTGCAATGGGCCTCAAGTGCAATGATGAAAAAGAATGTGATGGCTTTAAAAGATTAGCTCTAACAGATAAGGTAGGACCACTGCAGCAAGAAACATCAATAACCCACCATCTACCTGAGGCCTTTGCTTCCACATGTCTTGCTAAATCCCAGCTCCCAGCACCGCATGTTTATCTGAGGGCTTCATATGTCCCCCAGGGTGGACGGATGAGCCTTCAACCATAACTGACCAGAGAGGGTGGAAAGCTTGGCTTTTGGGTGGACAACTCTGAGACATGAAGTGCACTGACTCCCAGAATTCCTGCTAGGATTCAGTTCAACCTGCTCTTTTTTTTTTGTTGTTGCTTTCAGTTCTCTGTCTCACTTCCCACTCTCTTACTATTGTTTCTTGGATCACCTTCTAGAAAAATAACTTGCAATCCAATTCTGCTGGTGGAACCCAAACTAAAACACGTGACCTTAGACAGACATATCAGAAAGTAGAATTAGAATTAGCAGAACTAGAATACTCAATGCAGAACAGGTCCCCGGGCTGAGGCAATGAGGTTCCCACAGATGTATCTGGAAGGAAGAGGAGTTGCAGCGGTGCCACAGAAAGAACTGGCATGACACTGAGATTAGTTTCAGAGGTAAACACAAACTGGGCTAGTGGCCCGAGCTGATACGTGTCCATGTGCATATGTCAGGACTCACGCTTACCTCCATAGAGCCGACATGGCAGCATGTGCACTACCTGAGTTCACACACACACACACACACACACACACACACAGCCTTCTTTTGCTCATTAATTTCCTAATACTGGAGTTTCTCTAGTATCTAGTAAGATCCATTTTCTTTTTCTCCATCAGTGAAAATATTCTCGTGCATACGTATATTCGGTTACAGACTAGACAGTGTCCTCTACATTGTATCAAAATAGAATACTTTGGTTTATATATCCATGTATAATATTCATTACATACATGTAATTTTTAAATTTTTAGAAAATTATTGACCTTTTTTCTCGAATAGCTACAAGGGCACAGGAGTGCTTATCAAATATTGTAATTTGCGGCACAAAATGAACGATTCTGCACTAGCAGCAAGCATGCTGGGACAGACGTGTATTTTGGTGTCAGATACTAACTAGTCACTTTGTGTGACTTGGCAAGGTTATTTAATTCCTCTGACTTCAGTTTCCTTGTATGTAAAATGTCAGTGAGTAATATTTCTGTTACTGTAGGTTTCAAAGAGAAGTACGCAGATCCATATCAAATGTCCAGAACATCTGGAACAGACAGGCAATAAATCACTAGGTATATATTCGTGTATCCCAGGACGTGATACTCTTATGCAGCAGATATTGTCATACATCACAGTAGTACACATGAAATAACTCTGAGAATCCCAAGTTTGTCCTTCTACTTTGTGTTTGCTTTACCTTGTGTGAACTGACAAATATATGAAAACGCTAGGACCGCAGGGACTCCTTCATGTGTTTCAAATCCTTTCCATCAACGGTCTACTACACGTGCATTTCTAAATGTTTCAGAACCACTTCATCTCTGCCCCAAATAAGAAAGAATGGTGTTTTGCTGTGTAGGGGAAAGTATGTTTTTCCACTTCAATTATTATACCAATGTTTAAAAAATGCTGACTTTCTAGGAGAGCCGATTCCTGGCAGTTCATGATGGTGCTGCCTTTCTGAGGATGGATGAAATCAACAGCAATGCTCTAACGAACTCTCCGGGTAAATGTCTCAGTAATGTTCCTGACACCACAAGGTGCGGACTTAGCTCAATCCGCTAACGTGTGACGTGTAACGTGTAACGTGGTGGGAACGTGTGAAGTAACGGCTACCCACCTACATCGGAGGGTGATTTTTATGCATCCTCTCAAGTCAGTGACTGATAGCAAAATAAAAAACTTTTCACTTGGGATAAAATAGACCAGCAAGCACATCTTAATGACTAACATTTACGTAGAGCTTTGGGTTTCAGAAAAATTGATGTATTTTTTAATTAAATATTTTCACTAGCCTAGAAAACAAGGAAAGAGGGAGATATATCCATACTATGTCTGAACAATAATAACAAAGGCATCCTAGACAATAATAATAGCTTTTTACATTTTTTTTACATTTTTTTTTTTTACAATTTTTTACATTTACTGAGCACAGCCTAAACATTAGGCCGTAGAAATAAGGACTATCATTCCATTTCATTCTCTTGACAACATAATCATCCTCCCCTAAACCTCTATTAAATCATACTGGCCGACAATCTGCAATCAAAATTTTTCCCATGTTCAATGGTTTTTAAAACAACATTAATTTTCATTACTTCTTTGCTAGATTAATTCTGAACATTAATTCTGAAGTTTCAGAGGGCAATTTCTTTCTTTCTTTCTTTCTTTCTTTCTTTCTTTCTTTGAGTACTGTGAAGTTAATCTTACCATATTTTATCCAAAGCCTGATTATAAAAATTTTAGAAATAAAGAGGTATTACTTAACACATGATTTATAAATACATAAAATAATAATTTATCTCCCACTTGAAAATGACAAAATAGTGAGATAACAAAATCAATTATTTTAGCCAGAAAGCAAGATAGAGTATTGGCTCCAAAGGATTTACAAAATCAATCAATTTTATGAAGCTGCCAAACTAGACAGTGAGATTTGAAGACTGGGAATGTGCTTCTCTGAAAATACCAGTTCTAGTTCTCACCATGACATATGACTCTTACCTAAATATTCATGGTGGGGGTCTTAGTGGCTTTTCAAACTTGTGATGTAACTAACTTATTAGACTATAAATGCCTCTTGGTAAGTGTATTTTCTTTTTTAAAAAATTAATTAATTAATTAATTAATTTAGAGAATGTGAGCAGGGTGAGGGGCAGAGGGAGAGGGAGAATCTCCAGGAGACTCTGCACTGAGCATTGAGGCTGATATGGGGCTCGAGCTCACGACTCTGAGATCATGACCTGAGCCGAAATCAAGAGTTTGACGCTTATCCAACTAAGCCACCCAGGCACCCCTTCTATGGCATGGCTGTGTACCAAACTCAAAGATCTTATGGCTTATGGCTTAAAACAGAAATACAGTATCTTCCAGTTCTATAGGGCAGAAAGCAGACACAGGTGTCAGTGGGCTAAAATCAATGTGTGGGCAGAGCTGCATTCATTTTGGGAGACTCTAGGGGACAGTCTATTTCCCTGCCTGAAAAGGCTTCTAGAGGCCTTCTACATTCCTTCATGCATGGCCCCCTTCCTCCATTTTTAAAGCCAGCAACAGCAGAATGAGTCTCACTCTGAATCTCTTTTTCTGCCTCATTGTTTGATTTTTAAGGACCCTTGTGAAAAGGACCCTTCACCCTAGGCTGAACTATAAAATCCCAAGTAATCTTCCTATTCTACAACCAGCAGATTACCAGCTTTAATTCCATTTGCAACCTTAAATCTCCTCCTCATGTAACTAGGATATGAATATCTTTGGAGGGCCAATCTACTTACCATAGTAGGATGTATATTATTAACTGACACACATTAATTTATTTTTTCTAAATATTTCCTGAGCACCTATTATGTTTCCAAACACCAAGTCAGGCTCTGGAAAATTAAGGTAAACAAGACAGATATGATCTTTATCTTTGGGAACTTGCATTTTGAATTTCAGCCTTATTAATAACTGAAAGTAAACACAGATTGAATGTGTGTGTTTGTGTTTCTAAAGAAGCACATAAAAGGCAAAAGGCAATTCCCAAGAGAAAAAATATACTTCATAATTTGGCCTGAAGCTGGTTCTATAAACACTCTAAAGATTATAGAAAGAATAAACCAGAGCTTGTGAATCATACTATAGTTTTCAGGCAAACAATAAATTACAGCCAATCCTCATTATTCAAAGAGTCTATATTTGTAAATTCATCTACTCACTGAAATTTATCTATAATCCCAAAATCAATATCTGTGGTGTTTTTGCGGTCATATGTGAACATGAGCAGAGTGGCAAAAATTTGGGTTGGCCACGGTGCAGCTTTCCAACTAAGTTCAAACGAGACAATTTTCTGCTTTCTCGCTTCAGCTCTCATACCATAAACAAGCGTCTTTTTCATTATCTGCTTAGTGTCACATTTTTGCATTTTTATACTTTTGTTGGTGATTGTTGGTGATTTTGCTTTTGCTTTTTGCTTTTGTTGGGTGTGTTTTGTTTTTTTTGTTGTTGTTGTTGTTGTTTTTGCTTTATTGGCTAAGCAGTCCCTGGGTGGCACAGTCAGTTGAGTGTCCGACTCCTGATTTTGGCTCAGGTTGTGATCTCAGGGTCGTGAGATCGAGCCCCCCCATCCCTTTGTCGCTTCATGCTCTGCATGGAGTCTGCTTAAGTTTTTCTCTCCCTCTCCCCTCCTCCCCACACTCTCTCTCTCTCTCTCAAATAAATAAATCTTAAAAAATAAAAAATATATATAAAAAAAAGACCAGCTAAGCACTAGTGCAGAAGTGCTGTCTAGCGTTCTTAAGCCCAAGGAGGCTGTGAGGTGCCTCATGGAGAAAATATGTGTGATAGATCAGCTTTGTCCAGAAATGACTTATAGTGCTGTTGGCTCTGAGCTCAATGGTAACAAATCAACAACGCATATTAAATAAAGTGTCTTTAAACAGAAACACACATAGAATAAGGTTATGTGTTGATTGGCTGATGAAAGTGCGGCCAGAGGCTTGCAGAAACCTAACCCTGGATTATTCCCAGGAGCAGCAGGTCAGTATTTGTAAATTGCACACTCACAAAGGTTTTACAAAATACAACCATCAAAATAATGAGGATTAACTCTATTTATTGTATGGTTCTTCCTGTTTTAAGTACACTAGAAAAATCAGAAGAGTCAAGGCAAATCAACAAAATGCCTTATAATGTCATAAAAAATGATCTTTAAAGATTTATAACTATGCTCCTAACATAGAAGCCATCACAAACTCTACAAATTGCATTTGTCAGGTGTCAGAATAATCCACATGTGTATGTTCATTATATTGATACCTTAGACTATTTTTCTTAAAAAAATATTGCACCTGGTTTAATAGTGACGATAAATGAAATCATTGATTTTTAAACATTTCAAATACACACTTCAAATGGAGCTCATGTGCTAAACTATATGTTTTCCCTGTTGATCCTATTTTCTAATTCTACCTTATATTCAGTATTTTAGGAGGGAAAAAAGGCATAATGAAATAGGGATGCTCATTAATCATGATAAAAGAAAATTGTTCAAAAATGTGTTACCACATATGCTTTTATAGTTTCAAAATTATTTTTCAAGGCCTCGACAAACACCAATTAGGTGGATTTTGAAGTTCTGATAAAGGCTGGCTGACATGACTGCTTCCGTCACCGTCTATGAGTGTCCCTGTGAGACGGGTGATGGAATCTGCCCCAATGGGAGGGTATCAGAGAGTCCAATCCACCTATCAGCTCCTCTCTGCCCCAGGCTCATAGGTGTGCAAGCAAAAAGCAGCTCAGTCACGACTGATGCCATGTAGCCCATGGGCTCAGGTGTCACCCAGCCTGCAGTGCAGAGGTTGAGAAGGAAAAGAAGCTACAGCCACCCCTTACTTCCCTTCTTTTTTCTGTCTCTGTCCCACTTCCTCTCTGTCAGATCTGCCTTCCTTCCTTCTCCTTCTTGGTGGCAGCAAACCTTAGTCTCCACCTTCCACCTTCCCCACTCCAGTCCTATCAGTTCCTATATCAGAATTGGCCTCACTTGGGCCCGGACCTCCTCCTTTCTTCAGTTGAGGCAATGAAATTCACATGAATCTCGATACCTGATTCAACTTGGTCCTAATGGTGTTCATCGTTGCCGGTTTTACTGCAAGTAAAATTATACTGTGCAAGAACTGAAACTTCAGCTATGAAAAAACTGGCATTAAAAATGTTATGGTCATTTTCAAATACATACCCAAGCAGGGATAATAGAACAATAAAGTCTTATATGAATACATATACATATACATATACATATACATATACATATACATATACATATACATATCTGGGTTAAAGAATTTGCTAACTCATGGCCAATTTTTTATATACCCATGCTCCTCCCAGTACATCACCTTTCCTATGAGATTATTTTAAATTCTGTCTCAGACATCCCATTATTTCACACACAAATATCTCAAAATATACCCCTAAGGGATAAAATTCCTTTTGAAACAAAACTGCAATTTAATGTCAACATCTAAAATGTTGACAATAGAGCTGTAATATCATCAACATCCTGCGATGATCGCTCGGCCCTTGAAAGTGCGTGCGTGTGTGTGTGTGTGAGTGTGTGCACGCGTGTGTATGCACTATTGTTCAAACCAGAATACCGAAAACTTCCATACCCTGCAATTGGTGGTGCTTCTCTTTTTGCCTATACCGATGCTGTCCTTCTACCTATAATCACCTCCCTTTCATCTTCTTTCAATTTGTTTATTGAAAAACCCTTATTTGTCTTACTGCTTCCCACAGTTAGCTGTCTGTCTGTCTGTGGTGTCATCTCTGTCCTTCTGTTCCCCTGTAGACTGGTATATGTAGATTTTGAGACTTGATTTGACTTGGGTTTGACTTTTTAGCAAGAATTCTTCAATGAACACACTGTATATGTCTATCAGGGCATGGGTTATACCTGGTTGTCTCTGTTTTAGAACATTATAAGTTATTTGATTAGAGGTTATAAAATGGTGATATTCTGATTCTATCACCACTTCTTCAAAACTTTTTAAAAAAATCTAAAATACCTCTGTAAAAAGAAACTTCCTCTCATTAAATATTTGGCTACCCTGAGATGCAATTTAATCAGAAAAGGTTGAAAAATATTTTATTTTTCTTTTTATGAACTGGTGTTCAGAATAATGAGTTAATTCCTTAGCATCTCCCACTGGTGGCAAATAAGGACTTTTCCTATTATTATGAATTCATGAATGTTAACTTACTGTTTTAATCCATTCCTAGTTTTTGAGTTGGCTTCTGAGTCATTTTGACATTACTTCAATTACCTGCTAAAAGCCCAGTGTTCTGCATAAGATATGCCACAATTATTTTGTATACTTCACACCCCAGATTTGGATTCAGTCATTCCCCACAAGGATTCCTTAGTCCTCTAAGATTGGTGGTATTTGGGGTCCAGGAATTTGGGGTTATGGGTATTTGGGGCAGTGGGGAATTTGGGGTCCAGGACTGTGGGATATTTACTTCTTCAAATTTTAGATATCTCTTTTCTTTTAGACTGAAATTATGATATCTAATGATATTAATAAAATCACTTAACTGTCTCATCAGAATAAGTTTAGAATCACAATACATCTTGAATAAAATATAACTAGTATCATTAACAAAATGTGGTCACTGAAAAGGGTTTAAGACTTTTTGATCAACAGGGTCTAAAACAGTAAGAACACACAAGTTGCTGCCTTTAGAAGTCACTCACATAATTCCTTTCTGTGTGTTTATGCCTTTAACTCAACATAAAGGTTTGTTTCATTTTACTCTTAATTTTTAGAAAGAGCTTCTAAATTTTTACTTAATTTGGTATACAATAATTGAATTGTGTATACCACCTTACAGTCAAGTCTAAAACACAAGGTGTATTCAGAAAAGTCTGGTTTCTATTCCTACTCTATCCCTCCCCATATAATTTATCATGGAGGTAGCTTTTTAAAATGTTTAAAATATTTTTAGAGATAGCTCTTTTAAAAATGTCTTGCTCATGCTCACATTTACTTAAAAAATATAAGCAGATATGTAAATATATATGTGTATATTTCTGCTCACTTTATTTAAATATGATGGTAGTAGACCATGCCCATTTTCTTCACCTTGTCTCCATCAAGGTAATTAAACAAATATGAAGGGTAGGAGTAAGCCACCTGTTAATCTTTTTAAATGGTCACCACCCTTGAAGCATTATCCAGATCAAAGTGATAATCCTATGAAGGAAGGGGCAACAGTTCAGGATATCCTACAGCAAATTTTGGAGCCCTTTCCAGCCCAACTCCTCAGCTATCACTGGCCACCTCCTTCTCCTTTCATTAGAATGATGTCAGAATTACCACTCTGGCTTCTCATGGAGATGGCTGTACATCTCTCAGAGTCTCTGCTAGGAAAAGACTTGGGTTGGGGAGACCGGGAGGCCACTGTGTGTTATGTCAAGCTTCAGCTTTGGGGAATCTGTCCAAAGGGATTTCAGTGGCCTCTATGTTAACGCCTCGGGGACTGCTGGGATTTGGAGAATACCAACTTCCCAAAGAAGTTTCCTCTCATGAAAATTATTAGACTTTAAAATTATGGCCATCTTTTGAAATGCATTTAGGAGGAAGACAGAGTGAAAGTACCGATGACTTCGGTTTTTGGAAAAAGTAATTGTGGGTAAATTACAATAGACAATAGGGAAAAAAGAGGCTCTAAAAGTATGGAGAAAAACTTGAGAAAGCTGTGGTGCTCATCTACAGAGGAGAGCAACAGAAGACAAGGTCCAGGGCAGTTAGTAGTTAACAATAGTATAATAATAGTTACAATAGCAGACATCCACCTTAAAGAAACTGAGTTCATGACAGATCATAATTTTCTCGTAGCATTTCTAAGGGCCACATATTGATGCTTGTGGTGTAGAAGCAGCATCCCATCTGTATGACTTCCTGAGCACGCACTGGCTCCATCCTTGGTAACTGCTACATCATCAAAACCTTTAAATATTTACGGATGGCTCAAGTACATATTGTTCTTTGCCAAGTACTGCCTGGTGGTAAGAAAACAGCCCTTCAACTATACAATAGTACCTCTAATTACAAATATGCAAGTGATGAACATTTTCAAGAAAAAAAAATCTCCTAATCATATTTAGTTTCAAGCTCGTCTCTTAGTTGTATCATTGTTACGCTCTGCTTGAGTCTATTCCCATGACTGTGAGCTTTTAAAAACCAGGACAGCAGAAAAAAATTAGAGAATAAAAAATAAACTCAACATATCCCTTTAAAGTATAGTAACACTGAATCCAAAGTAATCTTGCAATCTGAAGGAAACATCAGGACTTAGTTTCTAATGTTCTTTTCATCCTTGAGACCAAGACCAGCTATGTGATAGAGAGAGGCCTGGAAACTGTCAGCACAGGCCAATCCTGGTCCTGTCTGCTCCTGCCAAAAATAGTTTTGTCCCCTCATCATAAGCATTACCACCCTCAATCCCACCAGATTTCCCTCACCACAAACCCTCTAGATACCGTATATTATGCAAATTAAAATAAATTATAGTGTATATCTAGTCCTAAGCGCAGAGGGTCATTTTGAACACATTTTCCAGCAGAATAAAATGGACCTGGAAGGTCTTGAGATGCTGCAGTTGAACCTGAGAGTTTCAGTTGAGAGAATATTTTTCTTAAAAAATATGTCAAACATTCACTACATAACTCTGACTCCCTACGTCTAGTATTTGAGCGAATATCATTAAACTAGACAGACAAATATAGTCAAGGACTTCACATCCTGAGGTCATCAAGATGTACACCATTATAGAGATGTTAAGCGTATCTTTTTAAATCTGAACTTATGCACAGAGAAATCCTTCACAAATCATTAACCCAAGTACAGTACAGGAAGTCAGAATATTACACATCCATGAATCAATTTAGAGAAAAGATGAGGACCATTGTCCTAGTCAGAACCAGCTCAGATCAGTCAGTAGTGATTGAAACTGATGTGTGTGCACCTAACTACTAAATCAGAAGTTGAGTATCAGAAGTCACTCAGAAGGTATTTCTACTGCTTGGTTAATCTCCAGTTCCATTGGGAGGAAAAGCATGATTAATAGATGCATCTCATATGAATGATAAAACAGCATCTGGGTAATTAGAGTGTGACCTCTTGCTGCAATGTATAGGGTAGAGTGGCAGTAATATGACAAAATCGGTAAGAGGAAGAGGGGCATATTTTGGAGTTGACTCAGCTAAAGTCCAAAATGGAAAAAGACAGAAAGTGAAACCAGTGCCTACTCCACACTGCAAAGAAAGTTTAAAAGATAAAAGAAATTTTACAACTTAAATTTTTAACAGAAAAGAAAATTATAAATAGAATGATAACTAGTGGAAGAAAATGATCTAACCTCTACATTGTGGGAAAATGAATTAAGGTATTAAGAGTTCCCATTAATTTCATTCTCTTTCAGGATATGTCAACTCCTCTGGGATGCCTTCCACAGTCACTTCCAAACTCATGATCCTCTTGCATTCTTTTCTCTTATTTCCCATGTCTTTCTGTGAAGTGGAGTGATTTAAGGACCAGAAACTAGGGCTCAGATTTAATAGGATCCTATAATAGCTGAGGTAAGTTGCAGAGTAAAAGGCATCTGTGATGGTTAATTTTATGTGTCAACTTGGCTTGGCTAAGGGATGGATGCCCAGATAGCTGTTGAAACATTTTTTCTGGGTGTGTCTGTGAGGGTGCTTCCAAAAGAGATTGGCATGTCCCACAATATCCACATTCTCACTTTGGGACCTAAAGTGAAGTTTGCACACTTTTTCCAAATGCTATATTTCCATGGAGTCAGTATTTTTATAAACCTCCTGTCAATTTCATATGATTTTCCTTCTTCCTCAGGAAAATAAGTCAACAAAAGAAAAAAAGAGAGGAAACACATTTCTTCTCCTTTTTATGAATGTCGGCGGAGTATAGCAAATTCTGCCCCCTGCAGCTTGGGTGCTCCCCAAACTACAGGTCATCTCATGTTCATGGCAATCTCTCAGCAACTCTCTGCTTCCATATCTGTTGGGTGCTCTGTAACACATCCTGGATGGAAATAATCTTTGCATGTTCCTTTTTAACATTTCCCTGCCCATATCTTGGTCCTTAATCATTTCCTGTGATTGCCCCAACTTTAAAGTGGTAAGTGCTTAGATTCACTTCTTTGATCCTAGACCACCAGATATTTCGATCCTCCCATTCTTATTTGCTTTTCAGCCCCAATAACCCCACTATTCATTTGATTCCTTCCATCTCTGTGATGGTTAATTTTGTGTCGACTTGACTAGGTCACAATACTCAGACATTTGGTCAAAAAATAGTCTAGATATCTCTGTGAAGGTATTTTTTTAGATTAGATTAACATTTAAATCGGCAAACTTTTGAATAAAGCCCAGTACTCTCCAGAATATGGGTGGGCCTCATCTAATCAGTGGATGGCCCTAGTAGAAAAATGCCTGACTTCCCTGAGAGAGGGAATTCTGGCAGTAGACCCCTCTGAACTCAAACTGCAATTCTTCTGTGGGTCTCTAGACTGCCAGCTACCTTGCTGATTTTGGACTTGTCAAACTTCCACAATCACATAAACCAATTCCTTAAAATAAATCTATGTACATCCTGTTGGTTCCATTTCTCTGGAGAACCCTAATACCGTCTTTGACCAGTGCACCCCTGACTTCACTTCCTCCCCCTCATGGTGCTAACTCTACTTTTCTTCCCCTGTGCTCTTGCCAACCCATCTGTCCTTGTCCCAGTGTCCACCACAGCAGCCCTGCAGAGTCCAACCCTGGGTCAAACTAAGAATGTACACCCGCTGCTCCTGCACATGCATAACTGCAGGGGGTCTATCTGTGGTCTCCAGCCTGAGCTGGGCTCTCAGAGCTATGTGGGGTTCTCTTCCTGGTCATTACCACGTAAATTCAATGTTTGTGTACATACATTGTATGTATCCAAGGGGTTTGATTTTATGGGGAAAGGGGACTAGACTGAACAATTTCCAATTTAGAGAAGTTTCAGTATTCACTTGTCATCTTCAACACGCATATTTTTTAAGAGAGCATAAACACCACTGTGAGCTTAATTAATTCATGTATTTATTCTAATCTAAGGGCAAAATAGCTACTTACAAAGTGACATAGTGAAAAAAATTTTTTTACCTTTTTTTTTTTCAGAATAGAAAGATGGAACCACTATTACCATAATAGCTTTGCAGCTCTTGGGACAATTTTCTGCAACTTTCCAGCAACTTGCTAAAATAAATACGAGTTTTTTTTTCTTGAAACTGTTATTCCCCAGCCCACCCCCAACTCATGATGACTCTGACATACTGCAATAAAGCCATTGCTCCCTGAGGATCTCTTTGCACTGCTCCAGCATTTTTCTCTTCTTTCTCACTTATTGAAAAAGAACCCTATTATTAAGTACTTAAAATGTTCAAGATTCCAAAGAGAAGACAACCTTTCGGTATGAGAGATTAATAATAACAATAAGAAACACAGAATGGAAGATAGGAGTTCAAAGCCAAATAAAAATTTCATTGGCAGAATACAAATCAAATATGATTTCTTCTGAGGTACATCTCTCTGATTTATAGACATAGCTCTGTAGAATATTTCCTAGTATTTTTGCTTCCTCTGTTCCTCTGTTCATAGTCACAGCTACTTCTGCACAAATGCCCTTACACTTGAATCTTCTCTAAAGCAGGACTCTTCTAAATCAACCAAAGGACTATTCTTTGTGAGCGTTTCTGAAAATAGTAAGATGCAGATAAATATATACCAAGAAAATCTTAGACAATGAGGTATAACTCATAAAGGCATTCGGAAATATGGATGGAAAAAGCCATTTGGTTCAAGTCCTGGTTCTTACGACCAAGAGTTTTTCTTGTATATATGCATACAAAATATCAAACGGATGCCTCCTCTCAGTACATCCACAGACCTCTGCCTTGTTCTCCAGCAGACACATCACCAGATTATCCTATTGGAAGTAAGTAATCACTAAAGTGTTTCCTTTTACTATTATGGTATTATTAATATCTATTCTAAACTACATTAGCAAAAAAAAGCATGGTGTTCCTATCTCCTAGAAATTCATAGCCTTAATTAGGAAATGGTTTTACTTTTTAATAAAGACAGCGTACATAGTATGCATTTTAGCCAGTAGCATTTGAGTATTTATTTATGGCAAGTGTATAATTTGGAATAAAGGGAAACGTGAGTACAGCGAAAGAGAATGAAAAATACATGAATGTGTTTGAAACTCAGTCGATTAAGGTTATACAAACCATGCAAAGTAATCCACAAGGACTCCCTGGAAATAACACTGTCGCAGATGTCACTGGAAACAAGACCCTGGTGATGAGTTAGTGAATACTGGGGAAGTGATGGGGCAGGAGGGACCAGAAAGTAAGTGGCTGGAAGGCCTGGAGTTGGAAGGGATGCACTGAAGCATATTTGGCAAGCACGCCTCAGATAAATGAACAGCATACCCAGAAGAGAACTGTGAAAGCACAAGGAACTTTGGTTAATGTCCTGAGCGATGCCTAAGCCTGGGACTTTGGAGCAGTGGTACACAAGGAAGCTGTCAATGACATGTACCAGGTTGGGGTTGGACAGGCCCTCAGGTCACCAGCCAAGCAAAACATTATAGTAAGATAGAGCAGCATGCTGATTTTTGTACACCAAGTGTGACAGTTACCCTACCCTAGAGGCAACAAAAGATGTATATGAATCCACCCATACACCTTCCACATAGTCCTCTGCCTTCATCTGCAAAATATTTGATGAGGAACAGAGCAATTCTATCTTTCCCACATAGAAAGCAAATCTATACTTTGAACTACAATACATATTTTGAGAAATAACAAAGGATTAAATCCATAATCTATTAGCATCATTCTACTGCCTGAGAGTAGATTATGTGTAAAAATGACACTAAGCCAATGATTTGATGTTTACTGGGGGCTCCCTTCTTTTGGTATATTGCAGTGCTGCTCTTTGCTTGATTTGCACACTTACCAATATCTGCAGGAAGGAGGACAGCTAAATGTAAAACTTTATAAATGTGGCGCTAGTTAACATGAACTTAGGTGGGGAAACTACTGTCTTAAATCTCAATGTCTTCAGTATCAAAATATTATTTACCTACTTTCTTTATGGGTTGACAGGGAAGCATGTAGTTTTGCAACTGAAAGGGAATGAGAGACTACTCAGTAAGTACCTGCATTCTACCTGCCCCCTTGTTCTAGAAGTAAAGAAAGACAAGCTTATCGAGGTGAGCTGTCCTTAGGGCTGTCCTGGTCATTTGCTTGTTACTTAAAACCATGTATCACCCTTTCCCTGCTCTGTCTGGAGGCATAGGAGGGTTGAGTGATGTAGACTGAGAACCCTAGGCTCCTGGCTTAGCAAGCTTCCAGCTGAGCACTAGAGAGAGAGGGCAGGTGAAGGGCAGGGAGGAGCCAGGAAATTTCTCCCCACTCTTACTCTGCCTGGGCAGATTCTTGGTAGCAGCTGAGTTTTTTAGCTTGTGCTCCCAAAGGACACCCCCTGCTTCCATAACCCTCTCCCGGGCAGCTCCTGCCATGGTTCTAGCACTACTGGACAATGTCAGCCTCTAAGCTCTGGAAACACAATCTTCTCATTTTCCCTGTAGCCCCTGGAGTTAACAACATCTTCTTGCTGTCGCTAAGCTCTGAGCTGTCTCACCACCTCACGCTGGCCGATCAGCTTTTCCATTCCTTGTAACCAATTTCCTCTGATGACTTTGCAGTTTCAAATGCCTGGAGTAGTTTCTGTTTTTCTGACTGGGCACTGACTCAGAGATCAGTTTAGCATCAGAGCTAAGGTATTTTTTAATCTGTCATAATATGATCAAAGATTAGATGACATGCCTGTAGGAGTGCCACACAACCATTATATAAATATATTTTTTAAACTACTACTAAAATAATGATAACTCCCATAGGCTTTGTGCTATCAATAAATATCACAGTATTATAGAACAAGTAGGAAATATCCACTATTATTCTTAAAAATTTTACAATTGAGGGGGTGCCTGGGTGGCTCAGTGGGCTAAGCCTCTGCCTTCAGCTCAGGTCATGATCTCAGGGTCCTGGGATCAAATCCAGCATCGGGCTCTCTGCTAGAGAGGGAGCCTGCTTCCTCCTCTCTCTCTCTCTCTCTCTCTCTCTCTGCCTGCTTCTCTGCCTACTTGTGATCTCTGTCAAATAAATAAAATCTTTAAAAAAATTTACAATTGAATTATTTCCTACCTATTCTCTACTTGTCAGCCATCATTACTTCTTCCACTTCCAGATTACTTGATTTGAAAGCTCATATAAATCTAATATTTACGTGTGTTTTCAATAAATAAACACATTTTCCATCCATCTGCCCCCATCTCTTCATCTTCGGTCCTTAGGATTCACTCTTTAGTAGCAAACAACAGCTCACTTCAAAATTTTACAGAGCGCCTGGGTGGCTCAGTGGGTTAAAGCCTCTGCTTTTGGCTTGGGTCGTGATTCCAGGCTCCTGGGATCGAGCCCCGCATCGGGCTCTCTGCTCCGAGGAGAGCCTGCTTCCTCCTCTCTCTCCCTGCCTGCCTCTCTTACCTACTTGTGATCTCTGTCAAATAAATAAATGAAATCTTTAAAAAAAAATTTTTTTACATCAGTTTTGGAATTCCCTCCAGAAATGGCTAGTATATTCTTGCATCATCTGTTTTTTTGTTCTGTCTTGGTTTTTTGTTTTGGTTTTTAAGATTTTTTTGTATTTATTTGACAGAGAGAGTCACAGGGAGAGAGGGAACACGAGCAGGGGCAGTGGGAGAGGGAGAAGCAGGCTTCCCGCAGAGCAGGGAGCCCGATGCAGGGGTTTAATCCCAGCGTCTGAGCCGAAGGCAGGCGCTCAAGGACTGAGCCACCCAGGCGCCCCTCATCATCTGCTTTTGATGGCCATAACGTATTGCATTGTGTGAAGGTGCAGTAATTTACTTAAGCAATTGATCTACGGCTGGTGGGTTAGATCAATATTTTGCTGCTACGGACAATGTGGCAATGAATATCCCTGCATGCATTTCAAATGCACAGTGAAAGTGAAGTTACAAGATAAATCCCTAGAGTCTGAGTCCCTTTTTGGTGCAGATTATTTGAATAGGTTTACCGTATTAGGCAACAATGTTTGGACTCCCTTCCTTCAATGCACTGAAAACATTCATTTCTTTCTGAAGAGTTTTCACCTATTTATTCTCCCACAAATAGAGCTTGAGAGTTCCTCTTTACCCAGGCCCCATGGCAATACTTTCTGTGTCTTAAATTATTTGGATCACTTTCAAAATGTTGATTTCATACACACGGTACTTGAACATGTAACACAGGGGATACTTAAGCTTGCCCCACCAAGCTGTGGCTTTGGGAAAATATCCTCCCCAACCCCATTTTCTTTATAAACTGGGCATTATCATAGTTCCTAACTCACTGGGTTGGGGAGATTAACTGGATAAATATACATAGCATACAGAATAATGCCTAGCATTTGTGTTTTTATTCCAGCAAATAATCCTTCCCTTATTTACAGATTTTAACTTAAATTACTTACAAACCTAGAGACAGATTTAGGCCATAATAAGTGTTCATTCTTATTCCTTTTAAAGTGATTTTCTTTAGGGGCACCTGGATGGCTCAGTGGGTTAAGCATCTGCCTTTGGCTCCCACCATGATCTCAGGGTCTTGGGATTGAGCCCCACATCAGGATCTTTGCACAGTGGAGAGTCTGCTTCCCCTTCCCACGCTCCCTCTGTACTCTCTCTCTCTCAAATAAAGAAATAAATAAGATCTTTTTAAAAATAAATAAATAAATGCTTTTCTGTAAAATTTATTTTTAGCTTCCTCTTGTGTTGAACAGTAGAATCCATAATACCATGGTTTTGATGATGTAGTAGGTAATGATTTTTTATGAAAAGTCATCACATTAAATGCATAACTATTAAAGTTAAACAAGACATTATTTTGTTATATACAACAATTTGCCAAATTATGTCTTAAATAACACTGTAGTTTCAACATTCTCATTTAAGTCTTTTAAGAAGTGTTACCTGACACCTGTTTTCATTTGCTTTTCTTCAATCATGAATGAGGCTGGAGACACTTTCACATATTTACATATCATCTTTTCTTTTCTATGAACTTCCTGTTTATATTTTGCATCCTTTAAAAAAAAAAAAAAGAAGCTTCAGGGGCGCCTGGCTGGCTCAGTCAATACAGCGTTGGGACTCTTGATCTTGGGGTTGCAAGTTTCAGTCCCATGCTGGGTGTAGAGAGTACTTAAAAATAAAATGTTTAAAAATAAGTAAAAGTATAAAATAAAGCTTTATTTTTTATTAGTAATTCTAAAGAGTGTTTTGTGCCTGTGCTAACAGAATTTTTCTGTGCTAACAGGAATGTTCTGTAATTGCACTAAAACAGTAACCACTGGGGGGGGGGGGGAACAGTAACCACTGGGTCTAATACAGCTACTGAGCACTTAAAATGTGGCTAGTGCAACTGAGAAACTTTATTTTTATTTTATTGCATTTTAGTTGAGTTTTAAACTTAAATAAACCCTATATAGCTAGTGGCTAACATATTAGAAGATCCTTCTCATTAGAAGGGCAGAGTCAAAATGTGGTTTATAACTTTTTTTTTTTAACCTAGCATTGATCTTTAGCTAAATCCTTCTTGCACAGGAGTTTACTGGATCTAAGATAAACTGGCATCCTGCTGATTACGCTTTGTAGCCAACTAAGAATCTATACTTGGTTGTCAAGTTCGTTTATTGAGTAATCCAATGGTTCCCACACTTTGAAGCAAACGGGAATCACTTGGTACTATTTTTTAAATCCCAATACCTGGATTCCCACCCCTAAACTTTATTCAATGAGCAAGGATGCTGCCTGGGCATTGGAACTCAAATAAGCAGCAAAATTTGGGAGCCCCAGATATAACTTCTAACCAGTTAGTAACCTGGGAGAAATGAGATACAAGTACACCAAAAAAAGGGGTTGACAAGTGTCTCTGAGGAGTTAGATCACTGACAAGGCATCAAAGCTGAAGGTCCCCTGAAGCTGATGGCTTTCCTAATCTGTGGTGGCCACAGCCACTCAGCCTTGGCCGTTGTGACCTATTCAAGTTATTGGGATATTTAGAAGCTGTTCAGTATAACTGAGCATCCATTATGCTGTTGCTGGTCTCGATTCCATTTTAAATCTAAGTAAACTTGCAGGTGAATAGAAGTCTATTCGGTCATTGTCAATCTGAATATGAATCTTAACCCATGACCACTGCTGCTGGTGAATCAAAGTGAGCATCACCATCATAAGGCTAAAAGTAATTTCTAATTATACTCTTTCTTTTAATGTTGTTTATGCTATTCTTTTTTTTTTTTAATTTATTTGACAGAGTTCACAAATAGGCAGAGAGGCAGGCAGAGAGGGGGGAAGCAAGCTCCCTGCCTAGCAGAGAGCCCGATATGGGGCTCGATCCCAGGACCCTGAGACCGTAACCTGAGCCGAAGGCAGAGGCCTAACCCACTGAGCCACCCAGGCGCCCCTGTTTATGCTATTCTTTACGCAGCTTTCTAAATATCTTATTTTTCATCTTTTCCTCTGTGGCATCTGGATTTGGTTCTCTTGCATAGTAAGACATGTGCCTCCCATTATTATGTGTGTTATCTACTCACTGCCTTGTGTTTTCTTTTATTACTATTTTTCTATGCTTGTATCATTTTTAAGTATCAATTCATCTGGCATCTATTGAATATAAAAATATTATTTGCTTTCTTAGAAGCCACAGCTTACTATATTCTATATTGATTAATTTCCTCACTTATTTTCAATCATACATCTATCTTGGGCAAATCCCTAAATGTATTTGGACTTAGTAATGGATGTTCTCTTTTGTTCTTCATGCTTTAATGTGCCAGTATAAACCTATTTTAATTAATATAGATTTATAAAATTTTCCTAACATGTAGGTTCTTCTTACCACTGTTATTTTTTGCTAACTTACCTATTTTCTCCTATACACTTTTTATATGCGAAAATCAGAATGATTTCACTTTTATGAGTTTTTTTAGGTAGAATGAGTAGCTTTATGATACTGTTTTCCACTTCAAAACAGATATGATTTTGCATTTAATCACATCTTCTTTTATGTTCTTCGGTAATATTCTAAATATAACTTTTAGGTATCTCATACATTTTCTTCTAGGTTTTTTTCCTTGATATACATTTTTGGTTCTATTTAGGTGGAGTATGTATTGCTTTTTTATTGTCTATTGTTATTTATATGTATAAAGAGAAATTACTGATTTTAAAAATTAATTTTATTGTTAGGCACATTATTGAATTATTTCTTTAAATAATAAAATAATCCTCTTAGTTTTTAAGGCTTATATTGTATCAGTGCCAAATCTTATCTCCTCCTTTCTGGTTTTATGATTGAAAAATGCTTGTAAGTTCAGAACTTAGAGTCACATTAGGAAAGAGAGCTTAATACATTGGTTTTCTAGAAGACCTGGTTGCCTAAGTATTTACAATCAAAGAAACATTTCAAAGGGACAGAACTGTTCCAAGAGAGAAGAACTCCAAACGTAGCCTCCTGAGACTGGGAAACTAGAGAAGCCAGAAATGAACATCTACAATATCACATCACAGCAATGGCAAGAGGGAATGGAGAAAAGGGGGTGATGTTTTTCATTGAAGGGTCATATGGGAGAATGTGAGATACAACTAGAAGGTGTATTTAACACATGTTATTCCCTGGTTGACAATTTGAGAATGATCCTGAATATAAGCGTGGCCTCTGAAGAGGGCACCAAATCCAATCTCCAGCTAACTCTAATCCCTTCTTCGAATAAATTTTATTTTGCCTGCAGAGAGACAGGTCATTTTGAGGAATGCGAAACAACAGTGCCATCTATCTTATCTCGTTGTATATGTGTGCCTGCAGTTCATAGGGGTTCTCACGTGTACAGGTATATTACATAAAATATCACGTATGGCTATAAAATTCCAATACGTGTGTCTAAGGAAGTTTACGAGAAGGGACTGACATAGTACATTCTAGAATGAGCACAGATGAAGGAGGTAAAAGAAACCACACGACACGAAAGAGAAGGTAGCTTGCAAACCGACCGTTCTGGTCCACGACTGAAGCCACATTAGAAACCCTAATGCGGCCACCGTTAGTCACGCACTAATAGGTTAATCGTTTTCAAAAGGGTGAAGAACTCATAGCTAAACAGAAAAACAAACGGGAGGTTTCCTGAGCATACAGAGAACTTCCATTAACAACGCCTTTTTGGCACTGAAGTAGAGGCCGGCTTGAAAGGCACATGCCGCTTAAAGCATTCTCCAGGCCTTTGTCCACGGACTGAGGAAGTCTTGCGATCCATCAAGCTTGACGATCTGACGTGCTGACATACGCCATCGGCACTGCTGTAGTCCGTATCACCACAAATGACTTTTGCAGGCTTAAGTCACCAGAATAAGGGCTCAGCGGGGGAAAGAGCTGGAAAAGCCGTATCTTGCAGCTGAGCTTGTAACACGCCTTCCACTTGTATTCCTGCCTCCTCGGGTTTTCTATTAAACTCCCCTGGTCACGTACTTATTTGATTAGAAACAAATATATATGTTAAAATCTTTGCAGGTAGTCTCTCTGCCCTGCCTGGCTTTGAGAGTTGACAACTCAATCACTCACGGCGACGGTGGCGTGCATATTTTGTGAATATACTATTATGTCACAGGGGCCCTGTGACATGTTTAATGTCATGATTCCGGTTTTTCACAGGCCAAACCCGGAATCATGACATTAAACATGTCTCATTAAAAAAAAATAATAAAAAAAATAAAAATAAAATGACTCTAACTTTAGAAATACGCTAAAGGTTTTTTGTTTGGATGAAATCCATAAAAAAGACAAAAAGCAAAGTATTCTGTGTAGAAGAATCATGTTTACCTAAAAAATGCATAAAATTGGTGCCCTCCCGTTCTTTGTCTGTGTGGTCTACGGTATAAAAGAACCTGGGCATGCATCAGAGACAATCTGGATAATTTAGCCAAAAAGTTCCCTCACATGTTGATCTATTTAAAATAATTTCTAAGATGTTACTTTCATGATATTTCAGCACTTGTTCTTAAATGAGTGAAAATTACACCTTACATTTACTTTTTCAGTCACTTACAATAAACTGGCTGAAAAGTCTTTCGATCATAGATGTTGAGGGATTTTATTTTATCTCCCATTTGAGAGGAACAATTTTAGCGGCTTGTATTTTCTAATTTTTTGTGAAATATTTATATGCCATCTACTAGAGTACTTTGTGTAAATTACATTTACGAGCTTGGACTATAAATTTTTTCTAAAGAAATGTTTTAATGTGTAATTTTACAAAATGCCGTATATCTGTCAAGTTTACAGTTTTATTAAATATGTGTGTGACCTGTATAGATAATAAATAAAATATTTTGTCTTCCTTTTTAATGATTATTTGTAAAAAGCAGCAGGGCATTTTATTAATTCTTTCAGGTATACAGAAGTCATTGTATTCCCCAGTGCTCAAGGTGGGATCAAATGAAGGAAGAGTGAGGACCTCCATAGCAGCATTTCAATCCAAGCTGATGGGTTTTATTTTCTTTGTTTCTAAATTCACAATTGTCTTTTCTTTCTCCTTTCATCACACACTCGTATAATGGCTTATGTGTTTCCTGACTCTCTTTCTTAGATTTCTTTCTATCATCAGGGGCACGTGAAGCTCTTAAAGAAAACTGGCATGTTGTGCATAGCCTGTAAACAACCCAGAGAACCTTTTTAAAAAATGGGTAAAAACATACCAAATAAAGAAAAAGAATTTGGTAATGATACATTTACAAAATACAACAAAGGGTTAAATTCCTTACTATGTGTATCAATTAAAAATTGTACTTTGGCTAAAAAAAAAAAAAGCAACCCAAATTGAAGTGATCTGTGTTATTCCAGGTGAATTGTCAAGAACTGGGTACAGTTAATCAGGTTTCATTTCTCCTGCTTTGACAATTGTAGATTCACAGACAGGGTGCTTCCCTTAGAGCAGCACCCGAGTCACTGGAGTAGAATAGAATTTTGCAATGTACCTGGGATGAACAGGCACCATGAAGATGTGTGTGTGGCATGGGATCTGAGTTGTACCTATACCATAACTTCGCCTAGCTTGTGTGTACACATGGTACCTGTTGCATCAAGTCTTAATTTTGATCGTGACATTCAAAGCTATCCATCAATTTTCTTTACCATAACCAAAAGTGTCCTTTAGACCTTCCAAAACTTGACAGTTCATTCTGACCAGCAGACTCACTGGTTATTACATGAGATACTATATCTCTGGGTATCTCCAATATCTACACTTTTGTTCAGACTTTTCTAGCTATATGGAAGTTTCCTTAATCCTCCCAGAATCTAAGTTATCATGCTTTATTCAACACCCATGTGAATCCAGCTTTTTTGACAAAGTCAGTCACAATGATCTGTATATTCCACCAATTTCCAAATCTCTAGAAGTCTGTATCCCATATTTGCATGCTTCTCTGAATCATTTTTTGGTTTGTTCTGATGTGTTTTAGCTCTTTGATGACATTAACATGAGCTCTTTTAATACCTCCCCAAATTATTTTTACAAAGTTAGACCCAGATTAGGAGACTGATGTATTCAAATCTATTCATTCATTGATTTTTTTCTTTAATACACTCAACAAAAACCATGTGCCACACTAGTATGCAATGCCACAAATGCAAAGATGAAAAAGATAAACCCTCTCCCATAAAAATGTTCAAAATTTGTAGGGGAGAGAGAAATGTACCATCCTAACTCTAAATATATTAAACTGGTAAACATAAATGCACTAAAAGGCAGAGGTGATCATGGGGGAAAGGAGTCACTATAATAAAGTACATTGTTTCCGTTCATTCATTTATTCATTCCCTCATTCAGTCATTCAACAAACACTTAGTATTTGCCTGCAGCATGACAGGAACTCTTGGGTTTTTTTTAATTTAAATTCAATTTAGTTGACATATAGTATATTATTAATCTCCAGGCTAGAATTTAGTGACCCATCAGTTGCATATAACACCCAGGGCTCATTACATCCAGTGCCCTCCTTAATGCCTATCGCCCTGTTACCCGATCCCCACCAACCTCCCTTCCAGGAACCCTCAGTTTGATTCCTAGAGTTAAGAGTCTCTTATGGCTTAACATGCCAGGAATTCTTAAGATTTGGGATGCTGAAATGAAAGGTTGGAAGATACAGCCTCTATTTTCAGGGTGTTCACATTCAAGAGAAGAAGACAGTGAGTAAACCAACAAATTATAGCATAGTCTAAAAAATAGCATTACCTTGACAATTAACTGTGCTGGATGTCAGCTATCTTTATATCGATTAGTTTGGATTAGTTAGGGATATTATTATGCCTCTATTTCACCCTGAGTACCTCACATCTTTTTTTTTTTAATTTTTTATTTATTTGAGAAAGAGAGAAACAAAGAGAGAGAGAGAGAGTGTGTGTGTATGTGTGTGTACTAGTGGGGGGAGAGGCAAAGGGAGAGATTCTCAAGCAGACTCCAAGCTAAGCACAGAGTGTGATGTGGGACTCAATCTCATGACCCATGAGATAATGACCTGAGCCTAAACCAAGAGTTGACACTTAACCGACTGAGACACCCAGGTGCTCCAATATCTGAGAACCTCCCCTTTAATAAGAGTAACCAAAAAAAAGCAAATGGCGTGGTCTAGGTTTGGATTTCCCCAAGCTTAATGAGCAGAGAAACAATTCTCATGGTTGATCCATCATTTTAAGAGATGTCAAAAATGTATGTTTTACTTAACACAGCTAAATATTACCATGAATTAGCCTCTACTTATCTAGTTTAAAAACCCAATGCTTAATTTAGAAAGAGAGTAAAAGATAATCCAAACACCTAGTTAAAATAAATACCTCATTAAGCTTTCATTGTTATTGGTTCATAATTACTGTTTATTTTATCCCTAGTTTGAATGGTTCTCATGAAATTAACTCAACCATAATATCCAGTTTTTCTTGCTCTTCTACACTTCAGCTTGCTTTGGATTTTAAGGCAGCTTTTCTCAAAAATGCTTATAAGCGGGATGCCTGGGTGGCTCAGTTGGATAAGCGGCTGCCTCTGGCTCAGGTCATGATCCCAGCGTCCTGGGATTGAGTCCCACATCGGGCTCCTTGCTCGGCGGGGAGCCTGCTTCTCCCTCTGCCTCTGCCTGCCACTCTGTCTGCCTGTGCTCGCTCATTCTCCCTCTATCTCTCTGACAAATAAATAAATAAAATCTTTAAAAAAAATGCTTATAGGCAACTTCTTCCAGCCTGACTGCTAGGGTCTCTCTGGAGACAGAGCTGGGCTACCTCTTCTCAATTCAATTTACATCAATAAACATGCGTCAAATGGCCACCAAGTGCTTTAGAGATACAAAGGTGAGTAAATCACAGTCCATTTCTTCCACGAGTTGATAATGTACAACCGAGTTCTAGGAACTTTCAAAAGAGAGGCAATTGACTGATCAAAGAAAATTATCATTATGTGCCAAAATAGGCTTCCAAATTATCTGTGTGCTAAGAAGGATGCTTCATTAAGTTACTCATTTTCTCTGGTTCTAGCAGCTCAGCCAGAGGAAAAAAAAGAAAGTTCTTTGGCTGCAGTATGTTGTCCCTGGCCCACGTAAGATCCAAACCAATACCGTTCTACTAGCAAAGATCCTTTCTTCACCACCAAGCAAACTGCCTATAGTTTCATTCTCCCACCAGGTGTTCATATATAATCAACCAACTGTAAATACCACCCCACTCTACTATAAACTTCCTCCTCGTCAGTCTCCTACAGGAGCTATGCCCCTGCCCATAATACACAGTATTTTACACACTTACACACTTTTAAAAGAATAGAGAATGGTTTATACATAAATCACATATATGTATATATGTGTATATGTATATCATATAAAAATACTCCAAATATATATACAAACCTCCCCATATAGAGAGGGAGAGGGAGATGTTCAGAAATCTCTGAGTCATCAGAGTAATTAAAAGGAAAAATTCTTTTAACCAAGATTTAAATGAAGACCATGCAAAACCACTGTGTTATTGGACAAAGCCTAAAAAATTTTCTACAGATTTTAATTCTTATATTTCCACACTATATAATGGGCAAATAAGATTTTTTCCAATTTCTGAGGTCTCTGAGATAAATTTGCCTTTAGTATTTTCATAAGTTATACCATGAAATGAATATTAACTTATTTTTTCTTGAAAAATGTTTCCTAAGTAATTCTAAAAATTCTCTTTCTCAAGTTTAGTTTAGGAGATTCGTAAACAACGTTCAGAGATGACTCTATCTCTTTCCCTGAGAGACTATGTATATGTATTCTGTCAAAGAAACATACCCAGATGCTGTCTTCTTGTCGATATTGTTTCCAGTTCCTGCCACTGTCGCTGAACATCAGGAGGTAGCTGGTCACCCAGTTGGAGCTCCCATATCCCCCCTGGGTGGCCACAGCGGTGGTCTCCATTCTCTCTCCAAGGTCAATCTGCAACCACTGGTATTTGTTTGACACAAGTGGAGACCAGCCACCAGCTCCTTTTATGCAAACAGAAACAGAAGAAAATGGGCAAAAGATTCGTTACAAATCTATGAGTGGACTAGAGATGCTAGTTAAGACTGTATTTCTGGATGGAATTTAATAAAGTCAAATTTCCAAAATATGAAACTTCTCATAATTGTAGAATAATATAGAAAAACAAGAATTCACTATAAAAGGATGAAGCTTTTGTTAATTATGTTAATTTCTAGGTATTATAACTCCCTGACACTGGGGAGAACCAAGGATCTTATCAAAAGTTTAAAGTACTTAATTTGACAGGTAGACATTCCTGTCTACACTTGGAACTAGCAGGTTTACTGCCCACACACAATTAGGTAATGATTTAACTTTCAATCGTGGTTCACACTGTGTGGAACTAGAAAACTACCTTTGGTATCTGATCACGTTCAGACTTCCTGGAGAAAGAAGTACAGCTTTAAGCCTGACAAAACAGATGGTCAAGGAACCGTCCCTATCCCCACTGTGTTTACAGTCCTGTGGGAATAACAGACATTGAGAAGCGTGTGTGGAGCACAAATGTTAATGGCGATACAGGTGCAGAGAACAATAATACAATAAATGATGGTGGAGAGTTCTATCCAGCGGAAGGCTGGACCTGGCTGGCAACAGTGGATGAGAGGCAATTAAATTTTCAGAAATTTTGCAAGCTGATTGTTAAATGTAGCCATGGTGGGAATATTTAAACCACAGAAACTGGCAAACTCTACAAATCAGTCCACACACCCAGCCCAGCCAATTCTGCTAATATGACACTGGTTCTATCCTGTCCGTGAAAGGGGTTGGTGGATGGGGGATGGGAGATGGGGGAGGGACTATCAGGGAAAAGGTCATAGAGTCGGGAGTGCGTGAGCACTTGAGAGTAAAAAATAAGAATCTACTGTATGTTCAAGAGTATACAGGTACAGCAGAACTTATCACATTTTCTTTTATTCACTGCACACCAGAAATATTAGAGATGTGACTACTGTATGTCTTGTTAAGATATTTCATTCTTTCAGTTTAATACAATAATGCCTTATTTGGGGAATTTATTTATTTTAAGTAATACTGACATTGATAATTATATAAGTAATATGTAATCATTGTAAAAGTCGTGAAATAGGGTTTAACACCTTCTTAAATTCATAATTATGAATATTATATTCAGTATCTATTAAGATGCAACGTCTATTACCTAACACCCCAAATAAGAATATGAGCACGTGTTTTCTTTCCCCCATTCTTTTGTCACCCACCTTAAGGCTCTGATATAAGGTCTAATATTTAAGTAGAAGATCACCTCAGTGAAGTAAGTCAAGCAGAGAAAGACTGTTATCGTATGGTTTCACTCAAATGTGGAACATAAGGAATATCCCAGAGGATCACAAGGGAAGGGAGGGAAAACTGAATGAGAAGAAATGAGAAAGGGAGACAAACCAAGAGACACTCTGGACTCCAGGAAACAACTGACGGTTACAGAAAGGAGTGTGCTGGGGGGATGGGGTAACCAGGTGATGGGTATCAGGGAGGGCACGTGTGGGGATGAACTCTGGGTATTATATGCAACTAATAATCAGCTGCTCACAAATGGGAGCTGACCATCCTCTTGTCAAAGCCTCAAAACTGAGTCAATACAGCATTTAAAAAAGAATTACATGACAACAATATCTTCTCTCGATGGTATAATACTAATATTTTGGTCTGATTCCCAAGTTACCCACCACATTGTCTTTAGAACTAGATACTTCTTTCCCTCAAATTACCTTTCTTCTTGGAATAAGTCATTGTTCAAAAAGTGTCTTCCACTCCGTACATCAAAAGTATAATGCTCTCTCTCCAATGCCCTCTCTCCCTTTGATCGAAAATATTTATACATATTGTAATTTTTATTGGTTCGTGTTTACTTTTCATTTTCTCTGTAGCTGCTCTGAAAGACTCTGGTTTTGCCCAGTAGCCTGAATGGGTGGCGTTCTCTTGGTCACCAATACCAGCTATAATGTTTAAGTCAGAGGAGAATATTCTCATATTTTGAGCAGGAGGGCTTGTTGGTACACATGGGTTCCAGCTGCATTTCTGGTGTATTGGTGTCATTTATCCAGCACAGCTCTGCTGTCCCCAAGGAGCAGCCCTTATTCTTGTAGCCTGTTACCTACATGGAAGAGAATTTGTTCTGGAATGATCTCAAGACTATCTTAAATAGCACCCTCCCACAAATAGCCCAGGAAATTCCTGAACCCTCCATGGGACCTGTTCCCACAGCATTATTTTTTAAAGCTAGGCCAAATTTCCTTCGTGTTCCACTTCTCCGGATGTAATGAAACTCCATTTTACCTTTTCCACTTATTCTACTTTACTTAGTATTTACTGAGCAAGGGAGGGCTTTGTATCAAGCACAGTGTGAAGGTTTGCTATCCTACTCTCAGAGCGGCCTACTGAATAGAAGACAAGTCATATAGGGAGAGTCTGAATACCTTGCTGTAGTCCACGAAGCAGCAAGAGGCACAGGGCTCTTAACCAGGACCAGCAGTGCCTCTCATATCATTAGGATAAATAGAATTGGTATTTCCCAATGGATGTAGAAAAAATGGAGCTAAGAGAGGTAAGGGAACACTAGAATTTAGCTATCAGGCACTAGAGCCAACTTTCCTCCCTCGACTTAACAAAAACCATGTCTCTCAAGTACAGACACAGGATGGGAGTGGCGAATGGGTAATTATTTCCCTCCACTGTCCTCTCTCATCTTACTACTTGTCCTCAGGATCTATCCAAGTCCGGAAGTTGACAATTTCCTGAAGTCTGATGCTACCCAAGCATCCCCAGTCCCTTTCCTGCTACAGTTGTGTGTCTCTTTGTATTTTTATCATTTTTTTTAAACACAGAAAAGTTGGAAAAGAGTGAATGAAGTGTCCCCAGTTGGCCATCATCTCAACCTGACATTTCAACATTAGGAATTTTATCTCTATCAGCTTATACCTCTGGGACAGCGCTGATTGTTTCGGGTCTTGATCCTTCTCGTTAATTTCAACAGTCTGTACACTTTTTAATATAGAATTTCATAATCTTTCTCTAGCATTTTGACACTCCTTGATAGAACAGTATTTAAAAAGTGAACACATGAGAGGAGCACAGTGAGGAAAAAAGAATCAGCAGGACTCTGGTGAGTTAAAATTGGATCATCAATTCTCATCAGGAGGAAGAGGTACCTCTCACTGACCACTCCCTCTTCCCAGCGCCGCTCACTGTTACAGCTGCACTACCCAACTTGAAACATTCGCAGTTAATTGACCTTGAACATTTCAATTTCTCACCTGCGGTGAAAAGGTACTACTGATATGCAAATTAAGCTGTATCATTAACGAGGTACACCAATAAAGTAATGGAAATTCGGATGCTCTTGGGCTTTACCAAGTTAAATCGGCCACAGGGAACCCAGAGATTCCTCACGAGGTTTTAAGCTGTTGGGCTCTGCGGAGGCACATGGTCTAAGATGTGATGGAGTGTTACGTTGGTTCTAATTTTAAAACAAATGCCGAAGAGTAACATGGAAAATGCAAACTTATGGATATGGGTGCAGAGATGGATAGAACATGGCACACTTTGGTAGTGGCAGCCTGCGGGAACAAGTAAAAACAGTAGTGACAGAAAATGAAAGCCGACTTTAGGTAATGGAGCCATATGCCCATCACAAGGCATCTAGCTTCCTGGAGGCATGCTGTTTTCATACTTACTTCTTTTAATAGAAAAAATGAAGGGTAACTCCAGCTGATGGTGAACTCCAAATTACTATAAAGTAAAATATAAGAATTCCTTCTTTTATTTATTAACCAAACATTTTAGCGGTTCAACAAGGATTATTCATCCTTAAGGAAAATTTTTAATATGCCCATGTGTTCACGATCACAGAAGACCAACACCTGCAGACCAAAGACCACCTCTTCATAACCCCATCTATTCCATGGTTATTGACACTTAACCCACAAAACAAAAGCAGGAGTCTTATCCCCTCAGCTCACTTTTTTCCTGTTCCACTCTCCTTTTTCTCCAGCTGTGGCCTCATCACTGAGACTTGGCATAATAAAGTGTCATAAGTCTATCCAAACAAAAACATTTGTTGACTCTTCGTATTATAGCCTGAAAACTCATATTTAAAATGGAAAATCCTTCCCATTGATGAGACTTTGAAATTAAATGCTATAGTATTGTTCTGAGAATTAATCTCAAAAAGCATATTAAAGTGCCTATTGATTTCTCTCACACACAGTAAGCATGTGGATACATGGTAGTCATTCCTTTTTGAATTGTAAAACAATTATTATTACTATTGACTCCAAATGAAGATTTATGATCACAGCACTAAATTCAGCTTTGAAAATATTTAATTCCTGAATGACCACAAACACAGCATCTCTTGCCTACCACTTTTAAACATCAGTTTCCTGGGGAACTTGCTTCGATAAAAAATGTTGCTGTGGGGGCACCTGGGTGGCTCAGTGGGTTAAGCCTCTGCTTTCGGCTCAGGTCATGATCTCAAGGTCCTGGGATCAAGCCCCGCATCGGGCTCTCTGCTCAGCAGGGAGCCTGCTTCCCCCTCTCTCTCTGTCTGCCTCTCTGCCTACTTGTGATCTCTCTCTCCCTCTGTCAAATAATTAAATAAAAAAAAATGTTGCTGTGAATCGTAAGGAAAGAAAAGCAAACTATGAATTATCTAGTGCCTATTGTATGTTAAACACTCTACTAGAAATTTTATGTATTATATTAAGTTTAATTACTAAAATTATCTAGTGAAGTGAAATGTTCTAACCTCTCTTCAAAGAAAACTTGAAAAAAGATTTATAGAGGCTAAGTTTCCTAATATTCTGCAAACTAAATTTTCTCAATGTTCTAGAAATCATTTTAGTGTAGGTAAGAAATTACTTATTTTTAAAAATAATTTAATCTCTGTGAGGATCTCATTTTAAAAGTCACTTCCTTTTCAATTCTTCACCCCTGAAATATTCAGTTCTTTACCCCTGACATAATAATTATAGGCAACTATCATTGCCCATAGTGGTTAGTTTTAGTCTAAGAATATATCCAAATAATTTGCTCAATATTATTTAAACATAAATAATTGGCTGGTTGAATTATGTTCAAGATCCATATAGCCCATGTGCCAGATATCAATAATATTTCATTCTGCTCATGGAGTCACATCTTACAATTTCAGGAAAGTGAAAAGAAAAATTGAAGAAAAAAATACTCTTGGGTGAAGCCTCAAAATAGAGAAAAGAATCACCTCTACCCCCTGCTAATATTAAAAATGGTATGACCGCCATTCCTGGTGGCCATCAATGAGATGATGTGTCACAGAGTTTGTCAACTTTGTAAAGGTACAAACTGCTCAGAAAAGAGTCCTACTTCCTTCGCAATATTTGAAGTATAGAAGGACACAAATGTTCAAGGACACAAAGCACAGTGAACATAGCTGAATGACAGTCCTAACTACCATTAGGCCATCTATATTTTTAAGAAATGATTGGCTTAATTAAAATTGCCATAAGAAAGTTTTCCTCTAAGATGATTACTTCTTTTTCACATGTGATTTCAACTAGATTTCTCCCAAGAGTCTAAGTTTTCCTGATTATTTTGATCATGACATTAAGTTACATAATGTAAGGAAACCAAAAGAACATTGTGCCAATATTCGTTTGGCTCCCTTAAATGGTTTTCAGTGTCCCCAGGCCACCATTTAGGACTCTTAACAACTTGGTATCATTACCAGCATAGTTTTTTTGCTGAGAAGAAAACACAACACTTTCAATGCTGTGTGAATTGCTGGTCTTTTTTCACAGAACACTCTGGAATCTTGGCACTGCCTCTCCTGGTCCCGGGGACTGTTACAGGGATGAACGAATCACCTGGGCCAGGCCAATGGAGCAATTCCAGGATTCTGTTGGAGAAGAAGAGACCCTTTTGTCTGCTCAGAAAGTTGAAAGGATGGGATTCAGGCATCCAACTGCAGAAGCTATCTTTGTGGAAAGCCTGCCCAAGTGAAGCCAACACAGAGGGAAGCGGAGGTGGAAGATGAAGCGAGACCAAGTTCTGCTGGCACAGTCAGCACCCCTGAGTCCAGCTGTGCCTGCAGGCCATTCCCTGTGCCTTCCAGTTCTATGAGCCATGAGTTAGCCCCTTCACTCATGCTGAACCTGCTTGGGGCCACTGCTTCAGCAATTCTCCTCTTTCTCCTGCCTCACTTTTTTTTTTTTCTCTTGAATGGTTCATTCCCATGGATGTACAAGCATGCTGTTATTTTGCCCATTTTTTTTAAAAAAGCTTCTCTTGCCTCCAAAATACTTTTTTCTGCTTTTCATATCGTCATTCTTCGAATAAGATGTCCACACTCCCACTCTGCCATTCTTTCCATTTCTTCTCGCTCAAGCCAACTATAACTAGCCTTTCACTCTGTACCACTCAACTGGACCTGCTCTTGTCAAGATGACCAAAGAACCCCATGTTGCTAAAACAAGTGCTCAGATTTCAGCCTTGCTGCCACCTGGCCTATGGAAGACATTTGAACATTCTGGCTCCTCCCAGTGTTTCGGTATACTTGGTTCCCTTAGCGTCCACAAAGGCTCCTTCTCTTAATTTTCTTCCCAGCTCACTGGTTGCTGCTCCTCAGTCCCCACTGCTGGTTCTTTTATTTCTTATCACTTCTGAGGGTTCAGATGGTCCAGGGCTCAGGCCTTTGCCTGCTTCTTTTTTGTCCACACACACCTTTCATGATCTCTCTTGGCCTCCTGGATTTAAATATTACTCATGTGCCAATAAGTCCCTGACTTAGAGCTCCACCCCATACCTCTCTACTAAACTTCAGACTTGGATATTCAACTCCCTCCTTGATACCTGTAACATTTTCTAAACCAAACTCCCCTTCTTCCCCCTAATCCTACTCTGTTCACACCCTTCCCTAGCCCAGTTTATGAAAATTTCATCCCTCTAGTTTCTCAGAACAGCAACAACAAGAAGTCATCCTTTTTTTTTTAATTTTTTTTAATATTTTTATTTATTTATTTTTGAGAGAGAGAGAGAGAGTGAGAGAGAGCATGAGAGGGGAGGTCAGGGGGAGAAGCAGACTCCCCATGGAGCTGGGAGCCCGATGTGGGACTCGATCCCAGGACTCTGGGACCATGACCTGAGCTGAAGGCAGTTGCTCAACCAACTGAGCCACCCAGGCGCCCAGTCATCCCTTTTTTAAAATTAACAATAATATATTATTTGCTTCAGGGGTACAGGTCTGTGAATCATCAGTCTTACACAGTTCACAGAGCTCACCATAGCACATACCCTCCCCAATGTCCCCATCACCCAGCCACCCTATCCCTAGTCCCCCCATCCCCCAGCAACCTTCAGTTTGTTTCCTGAGATTAAGAGTCTCTTATGGTTTGTCTCCCTTCTGATCCCATCTTGTTTCATTTTTTCTCTCCCAACCCCCCAAAACCCCCCACCCTGCCTCTCAAATTCCTCATATCCAGAGAGATCATATGATAATTGTTCTCTGACTTATTTCACTTAGCATAATACCCTCTAGTTCTATCCACGTTGTTGCAAAAGTCAAGATTTCAGTTTTTTGCTAGCTGCATAATATTCCATTGTGTATCATCTTCTTTACTCAGTCATCTGTTGATGGACATCTAGGTTCTTTCCATAGTTTGGCTATTGTGGACATTGCTGCTATGAACATTTGGGTGTATGTGACCCTTCAGATCACATTTGTATCTTTGGGGTAAATACCCAGTAGTGCAGTTTGGGTCATAGGGTAGCTCTATTTTCAACTTTTTGAGAAGCCTCCATACTGTTCTCCAGAGTGGCTACACCAGCTTACATTCCCACCAACAGTGTAGGAGGGTTCCCCTTTCTCTGCATCCTCGCCAATATCTGTTGTTTCCTGACTTGTTAATTTTAGCCATTCTCACTGGTGTGAGGTGGTATCTCCTTGTGGTTTTGATTTGCATTTCCCTGATGCCGAGTGATGTGGAGCATTTTTTCATGTGTCTGTTGGCCATTTGGATGTCTACAAAGAAGTCATTCTTGACTTCTCTCTTTTTCACCATGTTACCAAACTAACAACAACAATGAAAAAGTGCTATTGGCGCTGCTCACCGCTCCAGAATCTATTTCCCCATCTTCATTAGCACTCCTTTGGCTCAAGCCACATGATTTTACCCTGCTTTCTTGCAAAAGCCCCCAAAGAATCTCTCTGCTTCATCCTTAGCTCACTGAGACTCCATTCTCCATGCAACAGATTTATAATATCATCCCTGTGTTCAAAACACCACAATAACTCTCAGTTGTCCACACAGTGAAAGACAAGATCATCACACATGGCCCACAGAGTCCTAGATAATCTGCCCCCCTTTCACCACTCCCACCCATGTCTGCCCGATCCTCTTCCTCCCAGCTAACTCTCCCTTCAGCAGCAAAGGCCTCCTTGAAGTTCTCTGAAAAAACACCAGTCATTCTCCTACCTCCCGTCCCCTCCCCAGTGAAGCGATCCTTCCTGCCTATAGGCCTCTTCTCTGACATACACTGGGCGAACATCCCTGCCACCGTCAATCTTCACTCCGATCCCGTCCTTTCTGTAAAGGCCTGTATCCCCTGACCTCCCTTCTTACAATTCCTCCCACCCAGCAATCCTGCTCCCATTTGTCTTACTTGAAACCACTTTTTTCATTTTTTTGACAGAAACTGACATCTTTACACATAGTATATGATTTTCTTATTTATTATATTTATTGTTTATCCCTTACCTTGCCCTATTAAAATGTAAGCTCAGTGAAGCCAAGAGTCTTTGCCTGTTTTATTCACTGACAGATCCGAAGTGTCTAGCACCTGGCCTGACACACAGCGGATACTTACTAAATGTGTTGCATAAAGGAAAGAAATAAATCTGTAGCCATACAGATATAATAAGACGGTGTAAATTCATACATCAAACTAGGGGCAAAGCAAGAACTGGAGCCAAACTAAGTGAAGGCACAGGACCCTTTTCTTTGAAGCAAGGTATCTTCAATGAGGTTCTCCAAGAGAAAGCTCAAAGCACTTGGTACACACACACATGCACGCACTGACTACCCCTTGCCCCAAAGTTATACAGTTTAATCACTTGTAAACTACATTTCCTAGATGGATTTACAGCTTTGTTTTTGGATTTTTGACACAGTGAAAAAGATGCTTTTCACTTCATTTCCCCAGAAAGGCTCTAAATTAATAACACCTCACTCAGTCCTCTGAGGTTTTAGTTCTTTGCTGTTGATCCGTTTTTCCCTCGCAGCAAATTGGCAGACCGACTTTCTGTCCCACTTCTTGTATTGCCAGAGCAAACATTTCTGAAATCTTTAATAATTCAGTGGATTGAAAAGTAAATGTTTACACCCTTTCTCTGTTTGGGCATTTTGATTTGTATATTTGATTTGCAAATTTTGTGACAGCCAAATTTACTCTGGAAAGCTGGGAAAAAGTTATAAAAACACTAAATTCTGGGCCGGCAAGTTTTACTTCATTCAAATTAGTCATTTTAGAAAACTGACTTTCAGCATATGATGTCTAGAAATTCAAATGATAATCAGGACTAGCTCATGTTTTTGCTTTCTAAGCCCATTGTGATGCTTTGCTAGAAGTTTGGATTTAGATCTATTGCAGTGAGGCAGGTCATTTCAGTAAATGACCCCATGCATCAGAAAGAGCATACTGACAATATCCCAGAGGTTTAAAAACCATTTTTTGCTTCCGTGCCTCCTTTTTTTTTTTTTTATCTTCCTTAGCCAGACAGAGAGATAAGCTGTCATGAGCCAAATGTCCTCATATTACTGCTTCTGGGTCAACAAACTGAAGTCACTCTCTTGTACCAACAGACATCATTTCCACATAATGACTGGAAAAGGCAATGTTACTAGAGCATAGTATATCAAAAAGGTAAAAAGTTCAAAACCAATCCCAAGCATTTGATTGATTAAATCATTCAATACTTTCTCAGTTTGTAAAAATGCTAAGAGCTATCAAGATAATATCATATTCCCAATTAAAGAGTTATGTTTACCTCTAGGCTTAGGTATTTGTTGAACTCAGTCTTGAATATACATACTTTATTTAACTCCATGATTTATTCCTTTTTAAGTGTTATTTCATTGTGGGAATTTTTATTTTACAGGCAAGAGGAAAAACTATTAGTGATGCTTGTGACATGACAGCCTTAACGTTTCCCTCACTTTGACTTAGACAGGCTCCTTCCTTAGTATAGGTCCCTGATTTCCCTTTTCTTAGATCATTTAATTTAGGAAACTTGAAACTATACATTATTTCTCTGCCCCTTAAGATATAAATCTTCATCAAGCCTCTTTCCAGGTTTACAATCCAAGAATGTCTTTCTCAAGGACCTGAGTCATCCCTTGAAATGCAGTCATCAAGAAAGACAGTGCCTCATTTCCCAGTCTCTGTGGGAGGGTAGGAGCCTAATTTCCATAATCACCAATTAGCGAACACAAACGCCTAATCACATTGACCAACTTCCCCCCTAATGTTCTTCAGTACTTTTCTACTGGCTCAGCCCAGTGCCTAAAAACTCTCCTACCCTTTGTTTCAAGAGTTGAGTTCAACATCTCTCCCCTATTGCAACAGTCTTGATCCTCATTACTGTAGTTTTGAACAAAGTCTGTCTAGTCTGTTTACCCAACCCAGTGCAATTATTCTTTTGAGTTTTTTTTTTTATTTTATTTATTGTTGAAGTATAGTTGACATAATATATTACATTAGTTTCGGGCATAAACAACAGTGATTCAACAATTCTATACATTACTCAATGCCCATCACAATATAGTCATCATCTGTCACTATATGATGTTATTATGATGTTATTGGCCATACTCCATACGCTGTAATTTTCATCTCTGTGATTTTTTAAAAATACTTATTTATTTGAGAGAGAGCATGTATGAGTGCGTGCATGTGAATGGGGGGAGGGGCAGAGGGAGAGAATCCTCAAGCAGACTGCTCCAATGCAGAGCCCTATCTCACGATTCATGAGACATGACCTGAGGTGAAACCAAGAGTCCACATTTAACCAACTGAGTCACCCAGGCGCCCCACTCTCCATGACTTACTTATTTTGTAACTGGAAGTTTATACTAGTGCAATTTTTCTTTGCAGGAGGTTAGCTGTGGGTTTCTTATTTGGATCAATGTGCTTTTCATTTTTCTGTCTCATGTATTATAGTCCCCCAGAAACCATTCCACAATCAGAATCCAGGAGGGGAACACAAAGAACAATGCTTAGAAGAGAATGAGGGTCTGACTGGAAGCTCAGCAGAGGGATTCTTCATGGTAGTGACATTTTGCAGAGACTACTGCACATCCACTCCATCTATTATACTAAAGAATGTCACAACTAACTTCTGGGAATCTGAATAGCAACAAGAAGTGTCATGGGGCCTCTCCAGCAAGACGGAATGGCCTTTGACAAGAAAACAGTCAAGGAATAGACTGGCTACTAAAATTGGCACTGCATGCCAACGAACATGTAGGGTTAAGGACCAACCCAACCACACTCAGCAGATAAGTGCTGACCTGGGACACAAGGATCCAACCAATGATCTTGTGGTAATCACCAACACAACAACCAATGTATGCCAGGGGAGCCTCTACCCAGCCATGCCATGTATCATCTGAGTTCCTCATATGCCAGCTGCCATTTTTGAAAGAACTAGAAGATTAGGAAATCAGAAAATCTGAGCATTTATCTGGAAAGGACTGGCACAACCAAAGGAGGCTGCTTTACCCAGAAGATGCCAGAGGGGCATGAGGTGACCTGATATGCGGGCACATATGGGAAACAGTCTCTAAACTGAAAAACAAGTAGGATCTTCCCACCTTGAAACGAAACCCACAGGTGCTAAAGTGTTGACAACTGAAAACTATGTGGTGTTTCCATGTTATTCCCCAACTCACATAACCTACACACTCAGAGATTTGAAACTGGCTGAGAAAATCAAATCGACTAATATTTCAGATCTAAATGATTAATGTACTGTAGTATCTTCATGAGTATTTTGTTTATGTGCCTAATATCCCCAAAGTTGCTGATTAAGTATTTCATACAAATTATGATTTTATAAACCTGTATGTGGATTGTGAAGAACAATCCTATTCACGGGAATATATGGGTGGTCAACCAGAACTTATGCTTCTATCTGAATAAAAATATATTCGGCCTGTGTGCAGTAGATTCTCTGCTCTAGATTCTGCACTTGAGAGCAGAATCACTCAACAGTCATTGAGTATCATAATAACTGGCACCAACTAGACAGAGAAGCAAAAAAAATTACACATATATATAGTGTGTGTGTTTATACATATATTATATATAGTGTATTTATATATAAACACACACACACACACTGCTTTTAATAGGTATAGTGTTCTACAATGGCATGGGGCAGTGGGATACAAATAGAATTTAGTATCTGAAGCCAGCAAGTACAATATTTCCCCCATGCACTCATTCAATTCTAGAAATGGTTTCTAGTTGCAGACACTTTTGCTACATAGACAAATGAATTGCTTCCTCTAGCATCCAAGCATCCTACCCAGCTCCATCTGGCTTCTGGCCTATGTACAAATAGAGGCGCACACGAGAATTATGTTTTCATGAAAAATACAGAGAAAAAATATGCTATTATGGGTTTTATGTCAAAAATGTGATATATTACCATTAATTTTGCCAGTGATTGACATACATTTGGATTTTTAAAATTATGCTCTCACGTGTGTTTTAAATTGTCTCTTTACCTCTTTGTATAGAACAAATCAAGTTTCAACCTATTTAATTTGGGTATATTGTGTTAAACTAGTGGAGAATACAAACAGATGTAAGTGTTAACAAACCATTGCTGGCAATTTTTCCAATCAAGCACTTTCATATAGCAATCTGATTTTACCCTCGGGCTATAAACTTGCTATTTTGTCATTGCATCTCCTAAACTGAGGAATACATAACTTCTAAAACTATATGCTATGCCACTAATTATTCTGTATTACAAAGAGCAGACACATATTACGTTGGCTTCACCAAGATAAAAATCCCCTCGGCCTGAGGGAGCAGGATCAAGTCTGCCAGGATGCGAAAGGTACAAAAGTGCAGGCAGAAGAGGAAAAAGCACATCATTTTTCTCTGTTTATCTCCATCTTATTTCTATTTGTAATGCATAATGGAAAGTTCTAAATTGTCCTTTTTGACAAAAAGAAAGTCTCACAAAGCAACCTCATTTCCACTCAAACCAGGGAGGCCTTCCATACGATTGTCAGGCCACCTATCATAGTTCATGGCTCCCAATGTATATTGATCCAATGAGTCATAATAAAGCAATGCTTCCAGCTGGGAATGAGAGTTAATGCAAACATTTTCTGGATCAGAAAAGATGGACAAAAAAAAAAAAAATAGGCCATGCTTCTGCCTAGCCAATTTCAAATTGCTTCTGGCGATGACCGTGAATCTCATCCACACCCCTGCGTTTTCCACACACTCTTGTTCCTACCAAGGAGAAAGGCAGCAACTGAAAAACAGCTCCCTAGCAGAGCAGTTCAATGCTCGTGCTGACAGCTACCGTAATTGCAAAATGCAAATCCTTTTGACAAGCACAATGGAAAATCAATTACCAGCGTGGATGATTATACTGAAATTGTCACTGCTCTTTTTATTTTCTTCTCTGAAAATAAAAAAAATATTAATAAAGATCCATTTGGAACATACCTTCAGAGTTCAGAATCTTGCATCTTCGTTTTAAAATTATCACCAAAGAAATTTTTTAATTTTTAGTAAAAATGAATGAATGAATGAATACATATGTATATACATAAATACAAATACAGAAATAAGGGGCAGAAGGAAACTTTTGGAAGTGATGAATATGTTTAAGGCCTTGTTTATGGTTATGGTTTCATGGATGTATTTTTAAAATTTTTTTATTTGACTACATATAACTAATGTTATATTCGTTTCAGTGGAACATAGTCATTCAGCATCTCCATATATTCTGCTGTGATCACCACAGTGTAGCTACTTCTGTACCCATACAATGCTACTACTGTACCACTGACTATATTCCCTATGTTGTACCTTTTATTCCTCTGACTTATTCATTCCACAACAGGAAGCCCATACCTCCCACACCCCTTCACCCATTTTGCACATCCGTCCACCCCTTCCCTCTGGCAACCATCAGTTCTCTGTATTTATAGGTCTGATTCTTCTTTTTGTTTGTTTATTCATTTGCTTAGTTTTTTAGATTCTACACATGAGTGAAATCATGGTATTTGTCTTTCTCAGCCTGACTTACTTCACTTAGCATAATATCTGCTAGGTCCATCCATGTTGTCACAAATGGCAAGATCTCATACTTTTTTATGGCTGCACAAAATTTTGTTTTCCACAGTGGCTGTACCAATTTACAGTCCCACCAACAGTGCCCAAGGGTTCCTTTTTCTCCACATCCTCACTAACACTTGTTATTTCTTGTCTTTTTTAGTTTGACCATTCTCACAGGTGTCAGGTGATATCTCACTGTAATTAATTTGCATTTCCCTGATGATTATTGACATTGAGCATCTTCTCACGTGTCTGTTGGCCATCAGTATGTCTTCTTTGGAAACACGTCTATTCGGGTCCTCTGCCCAGTTTTTAACCAGATTGTTTTGGGTTTTTGTTTGTTTGTTTGTTTGTTTGTGTGTGTGTGTTGAGCTATATTAATTCTTTGTATATTTTGTATATTAACTCCTTAATAGATATATCATTTGCAAATATCTTCTCCCATTCAGTATGCTGCTTTTCTGTCTTATCAATGGTTTCTTTTGCCATGCAAAGTTTTCATTTTGATGTAGTCCCAATACTTTATTTTTGCTTTTGTTCCCCTGGCTTCAGGAGATATATATAGAAAAATGTTTTTAAGGCTGATGTCAAAGAAATTACTGCCTATGCTCTATTCTAGGGTTTTTATGGCATGAGGTTTCACATTTAGATCTTTAATTTTGAGTTTATTTCAGCATACGTTGTTAGAAAGTGGTCCAGTTTCATTCTTTCACATGTAGCAGTCCAGTTCTCCCAGTACTATTTAATGAGGAGACTATCTTTTTCCCCCATTGTATATTCTTATCTCCTTGGTCATAAATTAATTGGCCATATAATTGTGAGTTCATTTCTGGGCTCTCTATTCTATTCTACTGATCTCTGTGTCTATTTTTTGTACCAGTACCATACTGCTTTGATTACCATATCTTTGTTGCCTATCTTCAAATCTGGAATTATGATACCTCCAGCTCTACCCTTGTTTCTCAGAATTGCTTTGGCTGTTCAGGGTCTTTTGTGGCTCCACACAAACTATTGTGTCATTTGTCTAGTTTGGTGAAAAATGCTGCTGGCATTTTGATAGGGACTGCACTGAATCTGTAGATTGTTTTGGGTAGTATGGATTATGGGTTTATTTTTACCTCCAAATGCATCAGGTTATAAACAATGAATATGTACAGGTTTCTGTATATCAATCATACCTCAAAGTGGCTTTTAAAAATTAGCAATTTGTAATTTTAGGAAATATGAATGTAATACTTCCTGAGCCAGCTTGGCCCAACAGTCAATCACAAATGTCAAAAACTTTATATTTCTATTTTAAGGCACTGATTTTCAGTAATCAAAAAACCACCAACAAACGAAAGTCCAGCACCAAGTGGCTTCACAGGTGAATTATACCAAACCTTTTAAAGAAGAGTTAATACCTATTCTACTCAAACTATTCTCAAAAATAGAAGGAGGAAAACCTCCACATTCATTCCATGAAGCCAGCGTTATCCTGGTATCAAAACCAAATAAGGACATTACCAAAACAAAACAAAACAAAACAAAAACTATAAGCCAATGTCTCTGATAAACACAGATGCAAAAGTCCTCAATGAAATATTAGCAAATCAAGTCCAACAACACATTTTTAAAAATCATTCACCATTATCAAGTAGGATTTATTGCTGGGATACAAGGATGGTTCAATATTCACAATTTTTTAAATGATTTCATTTATTTGTCAGAGAGAGAGCGTACAAGCAGGCAGAGTGGCAGGCAGTGGCAGAGGGAGAAGCAGGCTCCCTGCCAAGCCAGAAGCCCGATTCAGGACTCGATCCCAAGACTCTGGGATCATGACCTGAGCCAAAGGCAGCCACTTAACTGACTGACCCACCCAGGTGTCCCCAATATACATAAATTAATCAATGTGATATGGCACATCAATAAGAAAAAGGGTAAAAATCATATGATCACTTCAATAGATGGAGAAAAACCATTTGACAAATTACCACCATTCATTATTAAAAAAAAAACAACCCTCCACAAAGTAGATTTAAATAAAACATACTTCAACATAATAAATAGTGAAAAACCCACAGCAAACATCATATTGAATAGGCAAAAACTGAGAACCTTTCCCCTAAGGTCAGGAACAAGACAAGGATGTCCACTCTCACCACTTTTATTCAATACAGTACTGGAAGTCCTAGCCATAGCAATTAGACAATGAAAAGAAATAAAAGGCATCCAAATTGGAGGAAGAAGTAAAATGTTCACTATTTGCAGATGACATGATACTATATACAGAAAAGCCAGAAGACTCCATCAAAAAACACTTGAACTTATAAATGAATTCAGTAAAGTTGTAGGATACAAAATCAATGTGTAGAAACCTGTTGCATTTCTATACACCAATGATGAAGAAGCACAAAGAGAAATTAAGAAAACAACCCCATGTACAATTGCACCAAAAACAATAGGGTAACCAGTAATAAACCTAACCAAAGAGCTGAAAGACCTGTACTCTGAAAACTGTAAAACACTGATGAAAGAGATTAAGGGTGACAAAGAAACAGAGATATTCCATGTTCATGAATTAAAAGAAAAATATTGTTAAAATGCCTACACTACCCAAAACAATCTACACATTTAATGCAATCCCGAATGAAATATCAACAGCGTGGGACACCTGGGGTGACTCAGGTTGTTAAGCTTCCGACTCTTGATTTTGGCTCAACTCATGATCTCAGGGTTGTGAGACTGAGCCCTACATAGGGCTTCATGCAGGGCATGGAGCTTGCTTAAGATTCTTTCTCCTCCCCTTCTGCCCTTCCCCCTATCACTTGTGCATACTCTTTAAAAAGAAAAAAAAAAGAGAGAGAGAGAAAAGCTAGAGGTACCGCAATTCCAGACTTAAGTTATATTACAAAGCTGTAGTGGTTAAAACAGTATGGTACTTGTACAAATAGAGACACAGAGCTCAATGGAACAGAATAGAAAACCCAGAAATGAACTCACAACTAAAAGGTCAGTTATTCTTTGACAAAGGAGGAAAGAATACCAAATAGGAAAAAGTCTCTTCCAAGAAATGTTGGGAAAACTAGACAGCAACATGCGAAAGAATGAAACTGGATCACTTTCTTACAGCAGATGCAAAAATAAACTAAAAATGAATTAAAGACCAAACTGAGACCTGAAGCCATAAAAATCCTAGAAGAGAGCACAGGCAGTAATTACTCTGACATGAGCCATAACATTTTTCTAGATATGTCTCCTGGGGCAAGGGAAATAAAAGCAAAAATAAGCTACTAGGACTACATCAAAATAAAAAGCTTCTGCATAGCATAGAAAATAATCAACAAAACTGAAAGGCAACTTACTCAATGGGAGACAGTAACTGCAAATGATGCATCTGATAAAAGGTTAGTACCCAAAATATATAAAGAACTTATAAAACTCAACACCCAAAAAATGAATAATCTGACTAAAAATGGGCAGAAGAAATGAACAGACACTTCTGCAAAAAAGAGATCCAGGTGGCCAAAGGACACGTGGAAAGATGCTCAACATCACTCATCATTGGAAAATGCAAATCAAAATTACAATGAAATATCACCTCACGCCTGTCAAAATGGCCTAAAATTAAAAAGACAAGAAATAACAGGGTTTGGCGAAGACGTGGATTAAAAGGAACCCTTTTTCGATGTTGGTAGGAATGCAAACTGGCGCAGCCACTGTGGAAACAGTATGGAGTTTCCTCAAAAAGTTAAAAATAGAACTACCCTATGATCCAGTAATGTGCGCTACTGGGTATTGACCCCCAAGATACAAAATCACCGATTCAAAGGGATACATGCGCCCCTAAGTTTCTAGCAGCATCATTTATAATGCCCAATTTATGGAAACAGCCCACGTATTCATCAAGCAACGAATGGATAAATAAGAGGTGGTATATATATGCAATGGGATATTATTCTGCCATTAAAAAAGGATGAAATCTTGCCATTAGCAGCGTCATGGATGGAGCTGGAGAGTGTAATGCTAAGTAAATAAATCAGTCAGAGAAAGACAAGTACTATATGATTTTGCTCATGTGTGGAATTTAAGAAACAAAACGAACGAGTGCATGAAAAAGACAGTGAGACAAACCAAGAAACAGATTCAACTACAGAGAACAAACTGATGGTTACCAGAGGGGCAGGGGGTGGAGCAAAGGGTGAAACTGGTGATGGGGATTGAGGAGGGCAGTTGTGATGAGCACTGGATGACGAATGGAACTGTTGAATCACTATATTGTACGTCTGAAGCTAATATAACACTGTGTATTAACTCTACTGGAACTAATAAAAATAAAGATACAGATCTTTCCAGTATAGATGCGTAGTTGAGTAGAAGGATACTGTGTCATGTTAAGCATTCACTGTACAGTTTTTAAGTCTATCATTTTTAACAAAAGTGTACGCAAGCCTGGATACAAACTTCCTAGCATTTTTAAGTTCCTTTACATAAAAACAGGAGGGACAATACAAAGGGATGGGTATCACATGGAACTCCCAGATGACCCACAAGTAGAGTTTTAATAAGAAATTCATGATTTGCATAATTCTTAAGAGATGATGCTTTCAAAAAAGAAAAAAAAACAAAACAAAAGCTTTTTGCTTTTGCTATGCTGACATCCTGTATCTTTAGAATAAAAGATTTGTCTAGGTCAATAAATGAGCTGAGAAAAAACCATCAGGAAATGTCTCTAGAGCAGAAGTCATGACCAAATCACTTAGAGAAAACCCTTTCTTCTTTAGCTCATTTCCTCTCCTCAGCCCCTTTGACCAGCCTTTTTCTGTATCCTTCATAGAGCTCCCTTTCTCTACTTCTGTTTAAAAAGCTAATACAATTCTCTTCTCCTCTTTTACTTTTCATTCTCCGTGGACTGCAGTTCTCATGCCTGTGGCTGCAACGATTAGCTTTTTGTTTGGGGGTGATGATGCCTAAATTGTTATTTCGAGCTCTGACTTTCCTTTGAAATCTGTATCCCAAATCATGAATGCTTCCTATACATCTATTCATGGATGCCCTATAGATATCTCAAGCTCAACATTCCAAAACTGGATGCCTTACCTCCTGTCAGAACCAGATGGCCACATCATTTCAATCTTTGCTCAGACTGAAATCTTACAATCACTTCTAATTATTCCCTTTTAATAATAGAAGCATAAGCCTCTAATATGTAGAAATTGCCAAATCTGGTCATTGTTACCTCCAAAGTGATTTTCACTGTAGCCTTTGCTTTTCATGATCCCTACCTTGGTTTGAGCCCTTCTTATCCTAACCCCTCAGTTAAAAACTTACTTTTTGTACTTATTTGTTAGTTGCTAGGTATATAATCTTGAACTGAGTAAGTGAAAGAATGAAAATACATGAAAGCACTTGAGTGACCTTAGTGAGGGGGCACTGGCAGTGCTCAGTGATCTGTGGGTACCCCTTTAGATATCAAATGCTGGAAGGGCAAAGAGAAGCTTATAAAGTCAAGGGTGATGGCTTGGAAAACTTTCTAGATGGTGACGCTGACAGTAAACTCATCAGTGGAAGGGAAATTTGGAAGGCACAGGAATCCCGAGGCAGCTTGAAAGATCCAGGATACTGTGGACCAATTCACTTTCAAACAGAGGGACAGCTCTTCCAGGATGGTGACAACGAAGGAAGCAAGGCCAGTGGGATTTGACTACGTTTATAGGCTTTGGAGAGGAGGACAGGAAATTGTGTTCCTGCCTGATGTCCTACCCTTCTGGAAATCTTCAATATGTGCCTCTTAAAGAACCAATCTATTTTTGTCACTGTTCCCAGAGTTGCTTTAGTAAAAGGGAGATGAAAACTTTTTCTTTTTTTTTTTTAAGGATTTTATTTATTTGACAGACAGAGATCACAAGTAGGCAGAGAGGCAGGCCGAGAGAGAGGAGGAAGCAGGCTCCCTGCTGAGCAGAGAGCCCGATGCAGGGCTTGATCCCAGGACCCCGGGATCATGACCCCAGCCGAAGGCAGAGGCTTTAACCCACTGAGCCACCCAGGTGCCCCGAAAACTTTCTCTGGTAACAAAAGGAATCCTTTTAGGCAGGGCATTTAACGCAACTTCAGTTTGGCACTGGAGCACTGGAGCCTCAGAAAACTGTGTTTTCCTATGAAGTCTATTCTCATCCTTCACAATTTCACTTGAATGATGTGTATCCCTGTGCCCCTCACTCAGACAGGACTTTCCTTTCCTCCACCTCTCAGCGGCATCTCAAATAGCGCCTCCCCCACCGGCTGGCTTGTTACTTACAAGGAGTTGGTAATAAGAAAGAATATAGTTTATTTACATTTGTTAAATTAATAACTAAGAATCAAAACTCTGTATTAGAATATCACTGTCATACTTAAATCCAACCTTGTAAAAACTTCTGTGAGCTGGTCAGACATAAAAGTGAGGCTTGCCATTAGCTGCACTGTTACCATCCGAATACGGCCGAATTCAGAGTAACAGAACTAAATTAGACACTGAGATGACTCCGGAAGGCCAAAGGTCTGTAAGAATTCTGCTTTCTTCTAACGAAGGAAAATGATGGACTTTTTTTAATGAGGAAAGTTGACATTTCAAAGTATCTTAAACTCTCTTTTTGCCATTTCTTTTATAAAAAATAGTTCTGATTAATTCTCATCAATCTTTTTTTGGGGGAGTATCTGAAATGTGTCTTGAATTCCAATGAATAAATGAATATTTGGTGAATACTGATTTAATAAATTTCTTAACTAAATATCTAACATTTAAGTTACTGTGGTTTATGTGTAGATTACAAAGCGGTTAGATCTTATGTTTTTGAACAATCTAAACACTATTAAAATTTCCTGATACAGGCAGAAATAAAATATCAAAAACTTGAATCCAGGAGGGGCTCTGAAACTTAGGACATTTCTAATTCTTAAAATCTATGAAGGGGTACCTGGGTCACTCAGTTGGGTTGAGCATCTGACTCCTAATTTCAGCTCAGATCATGATCGCAGGGTTGTGAGATCAAGCTCTGAGTTGGGTTCCCTGCTCAGCACAGAGTCTGCTTGAAATTCTCTCTCTTTCTCTCTCCCTCTGCCCCTCTCCCCACTCACACACATGTGCACTTTCTCTTTCTAAAATGAAATAAAGAAAAGAAAGAGGAGAAAGAAAGAAAAAGAAAATCTTTCAAAAACTATGAAAGCATAAGGAAGTAGAAGAATATGAAATACTACCTTCTTTAAAATCTCTAAATGCCATCCCTCATAACAAAGAATATAGAATTTATCTTAGGGAGATAAATCACACCAACTGGCTATGGTTTTCAGTACTAGATCACACATAAACTTTTCAGAGAAGGCTACTACATACAAGGAATTATCAATGTTGCTCTAATCACCACCACCAATACCCACAATTAGTGAACCAAATGCGATCACTATATCTACTAGCGCATACGTAATCAAAGGGAATGTCAGGAATGACTCTGGGTCACTAGTTATAAATAGAAACTGCCCATGTGCTTCCCTGTCCTGACTCATTTGGTTCTCACAACAAGTCTATGAGAGGGAAACTACTATTCTTCCTAGTTTAGACATGAAGAGAACGAGGCAAAGGGAGGTAGTATTCCCTTGTGAAAGGTCACAGAGCTAAAATCAGACAAAGCCCTGAACACTGTTGACCCCGGAGCCTGTCTTCATCACAGATGATATGGCTTCCACCTTCAGGAAGTCTGCTTTTTATGAAACAGGAAGTTGACACATGAGCAGGTGATGTATATTATATGCGGAACTGAAAGAGGATATACACTACAGAAGTTTAGGATCTGGAGAGTGTTGCTGGCTGAGTGATTAGCGAGAGAGAAACATTCCTTTTAGGTTCTAGGGTAGGATTTTGAAAGGTCGAAATGGAGGGTTGGAGCCTTCCAAGCAGAGGAATGATACGAGGGCAGACAGATGCAAGGCACATTTTTCAGAATGGCAGTAATTGGACTGAAGGGAGAGAGAGGGCATGGAGAGGGCAGTGGTCATTAAGGCATGAAAAGAAAGTGGAGACAGACTATAGAAAGTCTTTCATTCAAAGCTAGGAAAACAACCGTCAAGCTTGCAGCATCTGAGGACCACTTAGTGCGTGTTTTGTGTTGGGCGCAAGTATGGATCACCAACTTTAGAAAATTAACATCAAAAAAGATAATCTACAATGTTAAATGTATAGAATAAGTAAGATTTAGGATCACTAATAAGATGCATGCTTATTCACATTGTTCTCCAAGAAGATATTATTTGCGATCTTTTACCAAGCTATACTCAGCTTAATGATGGATAGCTTGATCTGTCTGGGCCACTGACACAGCCAGCAGCTCTAACTTCTCACTCTTGATAGTTACTCCATAAAATATTTTAACTCCTCTTCTTAGGTCACTGAAAAACAGGAAATTTTGTGGCTCTGTCAGAGATTTCTGGATATTTGGATAAAAGACAGACATTCAATGGAGGGCTGTTCTCCTTTTAGCATAAAATTAAATAGTATGTCAACCAACATGTCCAAACCCAAAAGCTGGAAGTCTGAATGTTTCAACTTGGGATATACTTATATATTATATGTTTCAACTTGGGATATTCTTATACACTTTCTTTTTGTATGTGCTTCTAGAAACAAGTTTTTTACACTATGCTAAAGAACTTACAGGGGCATGGGCTCCTGGGTGGCACAGCTGGTTAAGTTTCTGACTCTTGATTTCAGCTCAAGTCATGATCTCAGGGTTGTGGGATCAAGCCCCAAGCTCTGCACTAGATGTGGAGCCAGCTTAAGATTCTCTGTCTCTCCCTCTTCCTCTGCCCCTCCCACTTGTGCTCTCTCTCTCTCTCAAATAAATAAATTGGTTTTTTAAAAATATTTTATTTATTTATTTGACAGAGATCACAAGTAGGCAGAGAGACAGGCAGAGAGAGGGGAGGGAGCAGGCTCCCTGCTGAGCAGAGAACCCGATGTTGGGCTCTATCCCAGGACCCTGGGATCATGACCTGAGCCAAAAGCAGAGGCTTTAACCCACTGAGCCACCCAGGTGCCCCCAATAAATAGTTTTTTAAAAAAATAACTTACATGTGCATTATGAGTGTATAAAAAACCATTTGAAAAAAATATATATATGCAACAAAAATCAAGTACGGGGAACACATCAAGCTCTTGGTTCAGGTCTTTTGCATCGTAGTCCAATTTGTAAAAGAAATTCTAATATTTTTCCCCAAATCATTATATTTTGACTCTTGGGAGATAAATTCAGGTAGATAGTATGCTAGCAAGTGTTTAACATGTTGTCCTCCGGGGAGCATGCAGGGGAGGGAGCCTGCTTTGTAGCATTCGTCAATTCCTGTGGTGTAAATGCTCCCCCAATGGCAGATTTCAAGCTCCCAATTCGGTGACACAGACTTGGGCAGAGCTGCAGACAGTGGGCTCCCACCAGCCAGCAGGTTACTGACCACAGTTCAGATGAGCTACTTGAGCAATGCAGCCAGAATCATATTGCAGTTATGAATTTCTCAGTTATAGCCTCTGGTATGAAAAATGCATTTTTCCCCCTAACTCAATCGAATTTTCTCTCTTGAGTTGCTATTCTGTCTAATGTAGAAAATCAATCTAATCATTTCTGAGGAACTCGGTCCTGTTCATGGATTACTCAGTCGATTCAGGATTTTATTTCTGTCACCTTCGGCTTCCAGATGTTTACAGGGGTCTGTTTCCCTTCATGCCGGCCTTGAGAGCAGGGGACAGGAAGACTACTTCCTGGTCTTCTACACGTGCAGTCGAGCAGCTTCCTCTCTGCTGTCATCACCCACTAAGGGTTGGTCAGGACATGCTTAATCACAGCATTTGGACGTTCTTCCTCCCATCCCAGCTGTGACCTTCTGAGCACACCCACCTGCCCACTCCCTATCTCCTGCACTCATTCTTGGGCCCCACAGTATCTCCCAGCTCTCGCCACATGCCATCTGGGGCTGCCGTGGGGTCTCTGCCACACCACCACATCTACACTGCAGCGACAGAGTGATCTGGTGACTTGTCTTGGGTGGGCAGGCTCCCTTCCTTCACCCACTCCACTCACAGCCTTCACAGGCAGACACCTGAACATGAATGAAAGGCTCTGTGACATTCCTGACTGTGAACTTCATCTGAGACAGGACTTCAAGGAAAACAAGTCTTCACCCATGCTTGCTCATGTCCAACCCTCTTCCTACTTTTCCAAACCTTCTTTCTCTCTTCCTCTCAGTGGGATGTGGGTAAAAGGGATTCCTTTGGGCTGCTCATCTCTCCTTCAAATTCTTTATATCCTAGACCTCAAATGTACCCACTTAGTTTGTTCCCAAGCTGTGCAGTGACCCCCTTTCTTTAATTGGGTGACAGGTGCCTCTCTGAGCTGGGAGAGGAGTGAAGGACAGGTGGGGAGGTCATATCCATTTCTGCTCCCCAAATCATCCCCCACACAGAAATATCTCTGAAGGAATTATTATTGTCATTAAAAAAGTTTTTATGTCTTCCTTCATTATAGGAATTTATGGGCTCACCCTTCCCCACATGAACTATTGCGCTTTAATGCAGAAAAGCAGAAACTACTGCCCACTTGTTTGCACAATACCGCGGAAAGAACTCCCTACCCCCCACATCCCGGTGACCACATTTTGCTAAGATCGTAACACGGAGACCTGCTACTGTCTGCCAACCATCTTCTGTGGTGAAGCCGCTCCTGTCCACCCGCTGTCACCTCAGTCCAGCCCCACTGCACACTCCAGGCTGCCACGTGGCACATCAGATGAACCGGGAACAGGAGAAAAAGTATTTTTTCCCGCAATATGGGTCACCAAGACAAACCAGACCAAAAGACTGATGAGTGGTTTGACTCTTATAAAGGCAGAAGCAGGATTAAAACTCAGAAATCAAAGTAGTTCTCACATCGAAGAAAGCTGGAGTCCGCTAGCATTTTCTCATAATAGCTACTCTTCCACATTCAGAGCCGCTAAAAAAATACAGGTTTTGATAGTGTCTTTTGATAGAGGAATTCTGCAAAACTTATTCTACTTCGCTCCCCATCATATCAATAATGAGAAGGTTTTGGGTTTTTGTTTTGTTTGTTTGTTTGTTATAAGGAGTCCAACTTGGATGCCTATGTAGTTTTGTTCTTTTCCATTACAGAAAAAATTCATAACATTCACATTAGAAACACGAGGTTTTTTTCTTGTTATAATGTGTAACTCTCTATTGATAATCTCTACTTGTTGAGACATTATTCTCCTCATTTCTTTTGGTTACTTGAGGATACTTAAGACAGTTGATTTAAAGTCTTTTTCTACTAGACCCAATGTCTCTGCTTCATCTCTCCAGTGCTTGCTTTATTTGGATGCTTGTATGAAATCAGCACACTCAAATATTCACATATCTATCCCAGCTTGCGTGTTTTGTTCTTTGTGCTAAAATCATGGTCATTCCTTATAGTTAGGGTATCGTTCAAGTTCCTATTTCTTACTTTTTTATTCCATTGATACTTTATGCATCAGTGAGCCCTTTACGTGTTTGTGCTACTCATAGAATTAATGCCATGGAATATTTATTAGGCTTATTAGATTAAATAATTAGATTTGTAGAACAAATATAAGAGCCCACAAATTAAGCAAAGATGGGTTAGTTAAGAGAAGCTACACTCTGTTGGTAAATGGCAGACAATTCACAGATTATCTTACTATTTAAATTGAAAAAGTTTATGAATATTTTTCCTCTTTCCTTAAAACTACCAAATTATCTGCTCAACCACTGCAGAATATTAGCTAGACTTTAGAAAACATTTTCAGAAACACCCATAAGTGCAATGAAGTTGGGGTTGAAACCTGAAATAGGCAAAAACAAGGTCACAACTGCATTTGAAAATGTATTTTTATTGAGGAAAGCCTCAAAATTGAATGAGCAGTTATGGGTCTATTAAAATAACCTTAGTTAGAAATTTAACAAAAAAACTGCAATAGGGTAATAGCAATGAAAACAAACAAGCAAACAAAATATAAGCGAGAGATTGCATGCATCCACACATAGAACTTATCATCTTCAGAAGGAAGGATCAAGAGAGAACTAAAAGATGAGTCGAAGAATGTTAAGCCATGGTGATTAAGATAACCACCAGGAATCAGAAAAGAAAAATAATTTACAAGCAGAAGCAGGTCTGGAGGTGTTATATGTAACTTAATATTTAACTTAAGATATGTTGAGCTTTTTTATAAAGACAAGACATCTCATAGGCAGCTGGGAAATTCCAGCAGGCAGTTGAAAATACAAGAAAGGAGATTGTTAGACATGTTTCCCCTCCTGTGCAAATGTGGGAATTGTCTGCACAGACCTCTTCCTGAGGCCCTGGCAGAGGGCCAGCTCGTTCTAGGAGGGCATGCACAATGCCAAGGTCAAGGAAGAGGCTTTGGAAAAACCCACATAAACATTCTCATTTTGGCACAGAGTCTCTGATCCTGTTTTTCATTTTTATATGGTCAGATATTTTTATATAGTCTATTAAATCAGTTACATTTTATATGGTCAATTATATAGTCCATCTTACATGTGTCCCTTTTATTTTCTATTGTTAATATTCATTATGTGTCAACTTGTTTTTAAAGGGTAGAAAAGATAAGAGAAAAATAACAATCCTCAAATCCACTTAAACAGGATTTGAGGCTAGCTTTCTACTTAAATTATTAGACCTTTAAGGACCTGACAATTCCCACTGAGGGAGAAAATTTTTGATATAAAGTTCTATTTGAGAAGAAACAAAGAGAGAGCCTTACAAAATTCTGTAATTTTTCCACATCTTTTCTCATGGAACTACATCTGCAGGGGAGCCTTCAAAGGGACTATAGTAAAAAATCAAATGAGATAATTTATGGGAACAGGTTTTAAATTACAGATCATTAGACAGACGATGATAACAATAGACAGACACAGAATATATGAAATGATGTCAGCAAGATGGCAGAGTAGGAAATTTCCTGCTCATATCTACCCATAGCAACAATAATTTGGCAGCCTTCCATGGACAAAAAAATGCCATCACGGGAGCTCTTGGACCCAGCCACAGGCCAGAAGCAATTCTGCCCTCCCAGGGTCCCACCAGGAGACACAACTGACGGCAACCCTGAAGGGAGACCCTCCAGTTTCCATCTGGAAGGAGATCCTGAAACAGCTCTGTAACAGGGCTCCGGCCCCTCCCAGCAGCTCTGTCCATGAGGAGACTGGGCCAGCCCCTCACTGCCCAATCAGGAAGCAGTCCTGCCCCTCCAGGAGCCTGCCCCCCAGAGGTCAGCCCTGAAATCTCAGTCTGACTGTGGATCTTGAAGGGGTCCTGAACCCCATTCTAAACCCTGTCAGCTGCGGTCCAGAAGCAGTCCTGTCCACTCAGGCCCATGGAGGGAGACACACCCACTCACGCCTCTAGAGGTAGGCCGGCCTACTTCAACCCTACTGGACTGTGAAGTGGCCCCCTGACTTGGCTCCAGCCCCTCTTAGCCACAGTCCTTGAGTAGTCCTGCCCACCCAGGAGTTTGGCAGGAGACACTTTCTTTCATGCCCTTGAAAGCAGGCCTGCGGACATTGGTCCAAGCTGTGGACCCTGATGCAGCCATGTGAATCCATTCAGACCCTCTCTGACACAGTCTGGGACCAATCCTGCCTGCCCAGGGACCTTTCCCATGATGCTCCTTCAAATGCAGACAACAATGCAAGGTTATACAGATCACAAAAAAATCAGGGAGACACAACACCACCAAAGGACACTAATAAACTTCTAGCAACTGACCCCAAAGAAATGAAGATCTACACACTGCCTAACAAAGAATTCAAAATAATCATGAGAAAGAAGCTCTATGAGATATAAGACAACACACACAAAGAAACAAAATCAGAAAAACAATGTGTGAATAAAATAGAAGTTTAATACTTCTGAGCAGCCTTATTGAAATGCATCTCAGAACTTTCCACCCTGAGGACAAAGTGGGAGGGTTTTATCCATCCTTTTTTTGTTGTTGTTGTTCTCTGTCAGTCAAGATTAGCCTCACAGGCAGGTACTACTCCCCATACTCCACGATCACAATTATAATGTCCCTTGGGTTCCCTGGGAGCATCCAGGGAACCATGGACAGGAAGCTTCAGGTAAGTGGTGCAATCCCAGAGGAGGCCCTGTTTTACCTGTCGGAAGCTGGACTTGCTCCTTACCTCACTGGCTAGAAATAGAGGTGTGGCTGAGAGGATGTGCCACCCAAGAGGTGTCCAACAGATTACAGCACATCTTTAATAACCATAGTCTCTAATAAGAGTGGATACCAAAAAAAAAAAAAAAAAAAAAAAAAGGTGGTTTTCTACTTCTGGCTATCCTCACACTTCTGTGCAATCCCCTGCTGGGGAAGATGCTCAGGATTCTTCTGGATGATATCAGACTGGAAGGCTCCACGCCCCTGCTCTCGCTGTTTCTTTGGTGATGCGACCCACCCAGCTTGGAGAGCACATGTGCTTTCCAGCCAAGAGGGTGTATTCTCATTCTGAAGCTCAGTCCCAGTCCCTCCACACATATGGGCTAACATTTTGTTTGGAGTATTTTGCATGTATATTCATGAGAGAGAGTGGCTTTTAAATTTTCCTTTCTTGTTTGTCCTTGACAGGGTTTGCTATCAAGGTTATGCTGGCCTCATAGAATGGGCTGGGAAGTATTTTGACTTTTTTTTTCTGTCCTCTGGAAGAGAATGTGGAAGATTAGAGTTTTATCTTCCTTAAAAGTATCTGGGAGAATTCACATATGAAGGCATTTTAGCCTGGAGTTTTCTCCGTTGGAGCGTGTGAATTATGGATTCACTATCTTTAACAGACAGAGGAATATTTAAATTATCCATTTTATTTCTTGGGCACAACTTTTTAGGTTGTGTTTTTCCAATAATTTTTTCAGTTCATTTACATGTTCACCATGATTAGCAGAAAAGTTTGTTGAAATTTCCTCTTGTTATAGTTTTGTCTTATTGATTGTATTGCATCTTTTCTATTTCATTAATCAATGCACTTTTTTCTTGTCCTTTTGCTTACTTTTGGTTTAATCTGCCATTTTTTAAAGAAATTCTCAGGAAATTGAAGAAACAGGCAATGGTCGGATCATTAATATATAGCCTGCCTTTTTTTTGTAATATGTGCAATGAAGGCTGTTAGCCTGGACTAAGCTTCATCTCAGTTTTGACCTACAGTATTTGATTATCATTGAATTAAAATGTCCCCTAATTTCCATAGAGATTTCTTTTTGGAAAGTATATTAATTAAATTCCATACCTTTTTAGGTTTTGAAGTTTTTCTTAATCATTGATTTCTAGCTTAATTCACCTATGGCCAAGGGACTTATTCTGTAGGATTTAAATCCTTTAAGATCTGCTCAAACAATTTTTATGGCCCAGAATAAGCTTAAGTAAATATGCAAAGGTACACTGGATAAGAATGTGTATTCTGTAGTTGTTGGGGATAGGGTTTTATACAACCTACCCATTATACAAATATAAATTACATATTTACATATTTTGTCAAATTTGTTAACTTTGCTGTTAAAATCTTCTGTACTTTCAGTGTTTTTTGCCTACTTCTTCAATAAGATTCAGAGAGACAGCAGTTAAAAACTCCTCACTCTGTTTTGTGTTTCAATTTGTATTGTCTGTTTCTCTTATTGTTTCTGTCCATTCTTCTTCATATACTTCGAAGCTCTTGTTTGGTGCAGAAAATGTAAGGCTTACTATATACTATTTCCTTTCTCTCCAGGATCTTTCCCCCTTGAAGGCCTGGCTATGTTGGGTTTGTATCAGATATCTTCAAGCAGTTAACACTTTCTGGCTGGTTTACTAGTTTATAGAAATGAAGCTGTTAAAGACTGAATATGTCCCCCCAAAATTCATAGATGAAGCCTTAACCCCCAGCGTGATGGTATTTGGTGCTAACTTGCAGAAGTATTTTGGTTTAGATTAGGTCTTGAGAGTGGGCCACTGGTGATGGGATTAGTGCTCTTTTAGGAAAAGGAAGATGGAGAGAAGCGCTCTCCACAGACACATCAAGGGAAGGCTGCGGGAGCACACAGCTAGAAGGTGGCTATCTACTAGCTAAAGCAGGCTCTCACCAGGAACTGAATCTGCCACCATCTCGATCTCAAGACTTCCCAGCCTCCAGAACAGCAAGAAACAAATATCTACCACTTACAACCTCTATAATACTTTGTTACAGCAGCCCAAGCTGCCCGAGACATTAACTTTCCTAAACTGAACAGCCACCTTGCTAGACTCAGTTCCTTTATCATGAGGTAGGACAACAGTTTAGGAATAATCTGATCATCCAGAGTTTCCCGGGGGATCAGGCTGTGTATAGGACTTGACTTGTAATTGTTTGGTTTCCTCTCTCTGCTTTCTCCCCCACCTCCCTCACTGTATTCTCCTGGTAGATATCCCCTAATAAACTACCGGCACCTCATCATGGCCCAGGGTGTGCCTCTGGAAGAATCCACCTAACACACTACATGATCCCATAACTCACAGTTTTCTCTGTCCTTAAACATGTGAAATTTTCCTCCTTGGCACTCTGAAAAGTATTAGAGATACACAAAGAAAGGTACATTATATTAATGATAACTTTAAATTTTATGAATGTATTTTAGTTGACCAAATATGAGGCACTGTATCAATTTTAGTAGGATCATATCTATAACTTGAATTCCTAGATTTAGGATTAGGATTAGTTTAGGACATTTCCTAAGCCAGGAGCATTCTGTGTCTTCTCACTTGAGGGCACAGAGAAGAACAATCTGCCTTAACGTACCCTACTTACTTTCTTATTGAAGGCCCTTCACTTTCACTCATTCACATGCTTTGAAAAACTCTCCATTATTAGAGTGAGTCAGAAAGAAAAGATATCGCCTATAGGATAGTATAAATAAGAAGGCTGTATTGTCATGGAGTTTAGAGATCCTTGAATGCAACCCCCTACTTTTATAGGAAAGGAGAAAATTTCATTTCCCTAAGGCAACTCATAATTTAGTATTACGATCTAGTTTTTGTGTTGCCAAAACCAGATTTTTTTATCACTATAAATTGCTTAGGATTGGCTACTTGGCATATCTACTCGGATTACATTATCAGATTGATTTAGAGCTGAAGGAAGTGTGCTAGAGGGCAGACAAAGACAATAAAGGGAAGATAGAGGGAAGACCAGGACTCTGGCAGAAGAGATGAGAAGAGAATGGAAAGTACCTTTAAGGAAGGAGCCCAGAAGGGATGGCCACATTCAAAGTAAAGAGAGAGCCAAGCAGCCAGGTGGATGATCAACTCTGGTGCTAAGTCAAGTGAATCAATAGAAGAGTAGAAGTGATTCTGTATTAATCACAGAAAAGACAGCAAGCTCTCCTCTGCTTTAATGAACACAGGATATAGGTATATGGAGAAATAAGATGTAAATCTTCACTCATTTTTATTCCACCTTCTCAAGGCCAGCATACAAAATATAATCTATAAGCACAGGTGACACACCACAGACCATAAAATTGATCTAGAACTTCATTTTCCAAACCTTTATCAAAATGTTAATCTCTTTGGAAGTTCTTTTTTAACCTCATAAACCAATTTCTGGTTGCTAAAAAAGTAGAATATTTTAAATAGAACCATCAGATGACCCTAGTTCACAGACTTTGACTAAGGATATAGGAGAACGTTTTATCTTTACTTCGAGCTACTAATGGACATATAAAATATAAGTGTAATTATTGTTTAGCTTCGTAATTAGTCAGGAAGAAATCAACTCTTCCTACCAGAGTTACATGGAAGCCCAAATGTCCCGAGATTACCTTTGTAATGTAGCATTTGGTCCCGTGAGGTTTCCTAAACTGCGGTTAATGCGCAGGACACTCTTTGAAACTGTTTAACATTCTCTTGGGACAGTGCTTTTCCTATGGTCATATCAGAGCCAAGATCATTTTCCATAAAGCGAATACCACTTCAATACCATCCCTATTCTTCCAACAGAAAATTAGGGAATTAAAGGGGTGTCTGGGTGGCGTAGTCGGTTATCCATCTGACTTTTGGTTTTGGCTCAGGCTGTGATCTCAGGGTCGTGGGATTGAGCCCCACTTGGAGCTCTCATAAGGTTCTGTGACTGGTCCCGAGTCTGCTTAAGATTCTCCTCCCCTCTTCCTCTACTCCTCCCCTCTCCACTCTCTCAAATAAATAAATCTTAGAAAAAAGAAAGAACAGTAGGAAATTAAATCATAGTGGTTAAATTTTTTTTCTGTCCCTAAATGAGTAAGAGGTTTCAGTAATTTAAACCCTAGAATGGTGAACTGGTCTCAGATATGTCTAATCCGGAAGTGTCTGCTTTTCACCTAAAATTGTATGATCCACTGGAGAGGGAGAGTATGAGAGTACGTTAGCTAAGGTTTAAGCGTGTTGGGGATGCTTGTGTTCTGTGACTAGAGGGGTAACTCTCAGGGATCTGACTACTCAGGGATTTAGTTGGGTTTAAGTGCTCTCATCTCACTGTTAAGAACTGTGTATCTCCTAATCCTGGAGATAAGTTAGGGCAGGAGACAGATGAATCAGGCAGAGCTGGTGAGAAGTCATGTACTCACAGCCTGAATCAGCATAAAGGTGTATGCCCCCTTGCAATTTGGTAATTACTCAGGTGCCAATGGCTTACTTAGGCACATCAGATTCTGGGTTTAATGGGGAAACAGAACACAGAGGCAAATAAATTGCTGGCATCTTTTGTTCCCTAACACATACAAGAAAAGGCCATCCCCAATGCACCAAATCCATATTCTTTTTAGTCGGGAAGCTTGTCCATCCCATCTCTTGTCCTGGGGACCTCTCAGGCACACTCCTGATCCACACTCACTGTGACAACGAGGCTCCCCTTTCCTTAATTTTAGGTGAAAAGCATACAATTTTAGGTGAAAAGCAGACACTTCCGGATTAGACATATCTGAGACCAGTTCACCATTCTAGGGTTTAAATTACTGAAACCTCTTACTTTAGGGCCAGAAAAAAAATTTAACCACTATGATTTAATTTCCTACTGTTCTTTCTTTCTTTTTTCTTTTTTAAGATTTATTTATTTGAGAGAGTGGAGAGGGGAGGAGTAGAGGGAGAGGGGAGGAGAATCTTAAGCAGACTCGGGACCAGTCACAGAACCTTATGAGAGCTCCAAGTGGGGCTCAATCCCACGACCCTGAGATCACAGCCTGAGCCAAAACCAAAAGTCAGATGGATAACTGGCTACGCCACCCGGACACCCAGAGTCTTTCCAGTTCTGTGCAAAATTCATCTCTTATTCTTTTCCTCATAAAGCATTTGTTATTAAGTGCATTAATGTTATCTTTTTTAAAATGTGATAATTATAAAAGAATTTATGCAATCTATTTAACAGCAGGAAACATTCACCTTATCTGTCCTTTCAGCACTGACATGCATCATGCATACCTTGGGGATTTTTCTTTTGGGTTTTAATTTAGGCATGATAGTTGTATGAGAACAAGAACAGTGATTTAGGGCAGTAAAAATCACCAAATAACCCTGTATAGAATATCATAATTATTCTCATTAGAAGTACATCTGAAAATGGGAGTTCTGTCAATTAACCAAATATGCTAATTTCTCTACAGATAGATGCTTGATTTTAACAGTAAATTCTATAGGCATGGGGAGAACACTGCTCTGTAAGCATTTAGAGTAGAAGGGTTTAGCTGCAGTTAAAAAAAAAAACTGACAGTGGGAAAATAGAGACAAACATTCAACTTTCTAGAAAAATAGGATATATTTTGATCTTACAGAATAGATGAGAGAACACTTACCATATTTCTCAGTTATGGAAGCAATCTGCTATATAAATAAACATATGTACATATATATGTTTGCACTCATACCTGTAAGTATTTTATTTTTGCTGTGCATAATAACTTTATTTACTACTTTACTATTTTACATGTACACACGAGTATATCAGTTTGCAATAAACCATTTCCTAGGTTTCCCGAGCACATGAAAATACAAATTGTCATTTGGATTACACTGCAGCATGAAGAACAGTTCTCCTTAAGTGGCTTCCTTATATTCTGTCCTAAGAACACACTTGGACTATCAAATGGTGCACTAGAGCCTGTTTGAACTTGACATTGACAGCAGTAACTTTAGGTGCCCATCATAATTCAAACTACACTGAAACTGTAACAATATGGTATTATATAAAGGCAGAGAGGGGCTGAATTCCATTATGTAGCCAGTATTAGCAGTGATGGGTTTTTGTTTGTCTGTGTTATTTACCGTTACATCTGGATTACAGTTCTCTGAGCTATGAAATCTTCCAGGTTCAAATTGAGAGGCATCCTCCCAGTACAAGCAAGTATGGAAAAGAAGTCATTTGCTCAACGGCACTGGCACTAGCTGCCCAGGCTGCTAACCCTGAATATCACAAACTGGGCAACTTAAAACAACACAACTTATTCTCTCACAGTTTTGGAGGCTGAAGTCCAAAATTATGGTGTCGGCAGGTCTATGCTCCTTCTTCTGGAGCTTTAGAAAAGACTCCTTCCTGGCCTCCTCCTAGCGTCTGGCAGTTATTAGCAATACACACATATCTTGGTTTGCAGCCATATCGTTCCAATTTCTGCTTCCGTTTCTACATCTCCCATTTCCACATGGCCTTCTTCTCTTGGTCTCTTCTGTCTCTGTGTGTCTCCAAATCTCATTCTCTTTAGAAGGCCTCATCTGGAGCTCACTGATCCAAAGCCAGTGTGACCTAATCCCATATGACCCTAACTTGATCACACTGTGGAGACCCTACGTCCAAACAGAGTCACGTGGGTATCTGTGAGAACTTGAATACATCCTTTTGGAGGACACAACTCAAACCACAGTAGTATTCAACTGATAAAATTTAATTAATATACCTTTGAAAGGTTCATTTTTCTTCCTCCCCCCTGGTAGACTTATTATGTTCAACAGTATCTTTTCCTGGTCTCCTTCTCCCAGCGCGGGAATAAGGGAATAACGGAGCCTCATTATGTTCCCAGTTAACCAAGGCATTTAGCTCACAGAAAGAGAACAGCAGCTGGATGAGCCTGATTCTTTGTTTCTTGTTTGTCTTTCTTTGGCTTTAAGTTTTCTAGATTCCACAAGGAAGCGGTCACTCTATCTGTGTTTCTGGGACGCTTTGACCTTTATTGTTGATTTGGTTTATTTATACATGACCTCCTGACTTGACGAAACACCCTTCCACAGCCTCATCTAAATATACTGCAAGGAGGGGCACCTGGGTGGCTCGGTCAGTTAAGCGACTGCCTTTGGCTTGGGTCATGATCTCAGGGTCCTGGGATCAAGTCCTATGCCGGGTTCCCTGATGAGCAGGGAGCCTGCTTGAGCAGGGAGCCTGCTTCTTTCATTCCCTGCCCCCCACTCATGCTCTCTCTCACACACTCTCTCTCTCAAATAAATAAAATCTTTAAAAATAAATAAATAAATAAACTACAAGAAATGTAGATAGTAGAAATAATATATAGCCTTTAATAAATCACTCAAAATCTGACATTCCTTTGTAAACACTTGATGTAATTAAGAGGAAAGAAAAAAGAAAAACTAAATAAAAAAGAAAAAATGTAATCAAGTAGGTTGACAACCAGCAAAAGATAATTAAAATGATCCTGTTTTGTTTCTCCATTTCATTAACATGCAAATGAGATTCATGAAGTTTGATATTGTGGTTCACCAAGAGCCATAGAAACAAATTAAGAATGAAAATGAGTCTCACTCATGAAGACTTCTGATGAGTCTATAAATAAATGTAAAATGTGACCTGATCCAATTAATAACATATATATTTTGTGTGATTTATTAAATTTCAACAAACAAAATAACGATAAATAGTTAAATTAAATTTTGTACCCTTCCATGGGCCAGATTCTAAGAAAGCTCTTATTATTCAAATGGAGCTGTGGTAAATGTAAAAGCCTGCCTTACTTTGAAAAGGACTATAAGACTAAAGGCTCATTGTAAGATCAGTGTTGTGATGTCAGCATTCCTGCTAGGAGAACTGTGGGGGTAGAGGCTGGACTGGTCTCCAGAGGGGCTAGGAGAGCTCACTTGCCTTTAGTCAGTCAAAAATTCAGAATTGCAAATAGGGAGAGAGAGTCCAGTGTAACCATTAACCCTCAGTACAAGCCAAATAAAAGTAACAGACAAGCAGGGTCTACGCAAATGTATTCAAAGCTCTTCAAATTCCCCAGTTGATACAAGGATCTCCGTGTTTGCTCTCCCACTGATGCTTTCACACCCAGAAACACACATAAGTGATGGTCTCAAATAAGAGGAGATATCATTTTAAAATAAACTTAAATTTAAGCTCATGCTAAAGTATTAGATATTTGTCATGTGTACCAGATGGCAAAACACAGACAGACAGACACACGTATGATCCATTTGTTATATCCAATGTTCATTGTGCTCAAGCATTACAACAGCACCAAGCAAACACCAAGGAGAAAAATGAGAAGTGGCTGACATATGGCATGCGAGAAGGAGATAATAAATGAGCAAATCACGGTTTCAATAATATATTATGTCGGTGTCTATTTTTTCATGGTTGCTAAAAATGTTTTCTGTGTTAGGATTGCCAAGCCTCCTTCCATAGAATGTAAGTGCAGATGGCTTTTGCCTTAGCATATTATGGAAAGGGGCCCCGATGATGCTGTCTCTAAGTGTGCAGAGTTTTGAAATTCTCTCTTACTTCAATAGCAAGTTGCCTTTTAATTATCCGCACCTTCCTTTAAACATAGTCAAGCAATCAAACACAACCTACCTAAGAGATTGTCAACAGTATGAACTGAGTATTCCTACAGGAGCACGAAACCTATTAAATTCTCTTTCCTCCACAGGAGAGAAAATCGTGTCACCTATATTGAAAATGAAACAAACTATGGGATTCTTATTTTTAAATAACTAGCATCTTTGAAATTACCTCTTCTTGCGAGCTTCCTATTTAACTTGAAATAGAGGGTCAATTAAATTTTCATGGCTACTATATACATAATGATTGTATATTGTTGTGGAAAGGTTTATTTTATAAGAGATACATGAAGCTTACCATACTGAAGGAATTCAGTTCTTCTGGTGCTGAAATGATGATACAGGATTTGAATTTTACTTTTTTAAAAAAATATTTATTTATTTATTTGACAGACAGAGATCACAAGCAGGCAGAGAGGCAGGCAGAGAGAAAGGGGGAAGCAGGCTCCCCACCAAGCAGAGAGCCCAATGAGGGCCGCAATCCCAGGACCCTGGGATCATGACCTCAGCCGAAGGCAGAGGCTTTAACCCACTGAGCCACCCAGGTGCCCCGATACTGGATTTTAAAATAGGATGTGACCCTTGGCCTTTCCAGAACCAGTCCTACAGGCCCTATATGTCCCATGAGCCAGCCACTTGCTGATTGAGAAACGAACTTCCTTTCACAATATATCACTTCTAATGATTTTATTATAAGAGAATGGAAAATTAATGAGATTCATCATGAACCAATCAGAAGGAAAGAAGCAGACTTACCATCTCTTCGATTTAGTCTTGCAAATCCAGCACCATGACTGCTAGAAAGTTCGGACGAACTGCTGAATGATGCCTGAGACAAGGTAGACACCAGAGGCTCATCACAATCATCTGCCAAAAGGGAAAATCCACATTCAGGTTAGTGCAGTGCTGACAGCTTTCTTGGATCCAACAGGTCAAACAAAACAAAACAAAACAAAAAAATACCAGGATCTTGAACAACATGCCCACTGCTTATATGCAATTTTCCATTAGAGGTCTATTAAGTTCAGTAAGAAAAAAAAAAAGAATTTAAAGACAAGAGAATATGAAAATAGGGAAGAAAAATTTCCACAGAAATTATAATATCTTGAGGTAGAAAAAAGGTTTACCAAAAGCAAGAAGCAAAATTACCTAGTCAGCATGCTGAATTTCTAAAAAATATATATAAGGAAAGATTTATAAATTAAACTATATTAAAATTAAGAAATTATGGTTGCCAAAAGACACATAAAGAGAAATATCACCTGTGAAAAGTACGTGCAAAACAGCATATGATTAGTATCCCAAATTAAGGAAAATAAAATAAAATAAAGAAAAACAGGGGTGCCTGGGTGGCTCAGTTGGTTGAGCATCCGAGTCTTGGTTTCAACTCAGGTCATGGTCTCATGGGTTATGAGATCAAGGCCTGGGTTAGGCTCCATGCTCAGCAGGGACCCTGCTTGGAAGATTCTTTCCCTCTGCCTGACCCCCAACTCACACACATACACACACTCTCTCTAAAATAAATAAATCTTTTTTTTTAAAAGAGAGAGAGAGAGAAAGAAAAACTACCTTTAAATTTCTAAAACACACTTGGAAAAATAGCACAAAGGAAGAGCGGAGAGCTCACAGAACAGAACCTATATAAACTGATGGTCTAACTCATCAGTAAAAAGAAGTGTAAATCAAGACTACAGTTAGATACTATTTTACAGACAGTATATTCTCAAGATTTGAGAATTTTGACAACACCAGATTATCTGCAGAATGTAGGCCAAGAGAAGCTCCAACAGGCTGCTAGTGGGAGTGTAAATTTGAGCAGCTACTTTAAAAAACAATTTGTCATTAGCTTGTGCACTTGAACTTTCCGTACCCTGACGTTCCTCCAATCCCCCTGCCCATCCTGGGCAGAGTATCCCTAGGATGAACCGCTGGTCTCAAGGAGTTTGCCTCTCTAACCCAAGGATGTGATACAAGTACTAGTATTTTCTCTGTCCCATGAGAAGAGAAAAGTTGGGAAACACTGACCTAGAGAAACTCTTGCACTGTGCACCAGGAGACACGTGGTTTCCAGCAACACTGTTCATAATAGGAAAGAATTGTTCACAACTCAAACACCCAATGACCAAAGAACAGATCAATGAATTGTTAGGAAAGCATACATCTGTCTATCATCTATGCCTTTTAGGATTTTACTTATTTATTTGGCACAGAGAGAGAGAGAGATCACAAGTAGGCAGCGAGGCAGGCAGAGAGAGAGGGGCAAGCAGGTACCCTGCTGAGCAGAGAGCCTAATGCGGAGCTCGATCCCAGGACCCTGGGATCATGCCCTGAGCTGAAGGCAGAGGCTTTAACCCACTGAGGTGCCCCTATCATCTATTTTTATGTGTACCACATACAAAATTAAAAATAAGGCACAAAGAAAGAGGGAAGGGATAAGAATAATCTCATGGTGACCACAATATCCATATATGCTTATTTTATTCAGTTAGTTCTTCAATATATTCAATCTTTATATATTTGTCTTTTATTTTATACAATTATTAAGTTGTTACCATTTTTTACTCTAATCAGAAAAAATATTTCTTTCATATTTAGAATTTAACATAATTGATAATTAAAAATCATGCAAGGTTATTGTGCCAATTTTTAAATTAACAGTAAGCAATTTCATTTAAATTAATCTAGGAATTATCTAGATTCATCTGAAATTTTATGAAGCTTATTCTGCCTGAACAGTTATTTTTAAAGTCATTAGTAGTTTCATTGCTTTAGTATTCAAGCTACAATATTTTTGCAGTCCCGCTATTTGAAATGTTTTTCTTTAAAGCTAAATGTCTAGAGTATAAGAGATAAGGAATGCCAACTTAACATCGGCATGCCTTTCGGAAGAATTTTCCTGAGACAGCATTTCACTTTTTAAGACCATCTCATTTTCATTTAGAGCCCACTTTTTCTTCCTGTATACCTCAAGTTCTTCAGCTAACTCTTAGGACAGACTTGGTAACTGGCCCACGGTTCCTGCATGTCTACTGATTGGCCTTAGTATTGACCCTGTCCATCTGGTGGTAATTCAAGTATTAAGGAGGGCAGACATAAAGAGACACACAATCCATGGGGTGACAGAGGGAGTTCTGATTATGCCCAACCATAGGCAACTTACCAAATGCTTTAGAGCACTGTGGAAAGGGCCATGTGTGCGTCTGCACGTGCAAACAAGTGCATTATCTCTATGGGGAGAGGGCATGTGCTGGTGTGTATTTACGAGAAGTACAGTCATTTTTGAATCATTATTAGTATTCAGGTATAAGTGTGACCAAAAAAAGGGTGTTTAACTGCAATTCACAATCAATTATGCAGATTCAAATCGATGTTTCAGATGTAAAATGCTTCTCCAGTGCAATCACTCTTGAGGGCATATATTTACTGCTCATTTGTTTTTGCCATTATAAACTGAGAATCAATACTGTTCTATTTTTAGCTTATGGTGGGATTAAAATAAGAGAATGGGTGTGATTTCATTTATGGGGGGAAAGACATGGGATATGGGAAGTGGGTCAGGGAGGCTTCTGGTATTTGGTAAAGTTCCAGTTATTGGTCTGAGTGGTGACTACATGGCCTTATTATGTTTTACCACGAATATACATATTTCCCCCATGAACTACTGTGTGTTTATTTAGCAATAAAATATTCTAAAGTTATTCTTGCATAAAACTAATAATAACAAACAGACATTCAGTGAGTATTCTGTACTAAGAACTTAACAATTTCACAAAGTTATCAATCTCTATCACTCTCTCTCCTCTTTGAGATACCAATATTACTTAGAGATGGGGTAACTGACATACAGACTTTGGCTAATTTGCTTGTCTCACTGTAGTGGAACCACGATGTCTAAAAAGTTAGCTGGGGCCTAGAATCCAGGATGTAAGAACGATGTAACTACAATTACTATTTCTTTCTATTTGGAATATAGGAATTTCATCAGATACCATTATGACATAAACAACTGTCTCTCAAGAAGTCGTATTACTGGGGCGCCTGAGTGGCTCAGTGGGTTAAGCATCTGCCTTTGGCTCGGGTCATGATCTCAGGGTCCTGGGATAGAGCCCCACGTCAGGCTCTCTGCTCAGCAGGGAGCCTGCTTCCCCCTCTCTCTCTGCCTGCCTCTCTGCCTACTTATGATCTCTCTGTCAAATCAATAAATAAAATCTTTTTTAAAAAAAAGTCGTATTACTCTTATTCCAGATGTGCCAAGCAACTTATTACCAAAAAACTATAAAATAATAAATATACTATAAAATTATTGATCTTCAACAGTCTTGAAACAAGGGAGGGAGGTTTCATACGGCAATAACGAGTCTGGAGTAAAAGGAATAGTTCCCTCTAGACCTTAGGAAAATGGAATTATGGATTAAACATCAGTCTCCTGTGAACTGAATTCCAGAAAACAAGTTTTCTCTACTGCACCAGTAAATGCAGTGAGATACACATTCTAGACTTGCAAAGCTGTGAACCACAACTGAAGGTGACTTAACACCCCAGGGGATAGTTAGCAACATCTGGAGACACTCTAGTCATCACAGCTTGGGGAAATTCTAGAATCTAGTGGGTGGAGGCCAGGGGTGCTGCTATCATCCTATAGTGCACAAGGCAACCCTCCACAACAAAGAATTATCCAATCCCAAATGTCAATAGTGCAGTAGCTGAGAAACCTTATCCTAGACTCTAGAAAAGCAACCCAGTGAACTAGTCTTCTCTGGACTAATCCCTCATCTAGAACTCTTGGCTTCCTCAAATTTTCATGATTAATAATTTACAGCTTCTCAAAGAGCATATGACCATTGTTCAGAGTGCATAAATATGTAAGGATTTAAGCAAGGAGCATTCAAATCTGAAATAACATACTGAGTCAGTTCAAAAACATAATTGTATTATTTTTAAACAAAATACTATGTCAGATCATTACCATCCTGGCCCCTTCATCAGAGATGTATATATATGCACATTTATTTTATGCACATAATAGTATGTATGTATTACAGTATGCACATAGTATATTTGCATAGGCACAAAGGTGTACTTATATGTGTGTATAATATGTATGTGTATAATATATAGATATTTGATACATATATGTACATATACATATACCATAATGTATACACGTACATTTGTAATGTGTATAAAGGCTGTATAAATGCTAAGTTGGCTATTAAATTATAAGTGATGGCATTCACTTACTGTATGCTATCCTCATAAATATCTATGAATATATTTTATATGAACACATGTACATATAAATGTGTCATTAAAAAAGAATACATACATGTATACATATGCATAAACATGAATTCACACAAACCAGAAATATACATATACATTATATGGTTTATACATTATATGTATATATAAATGTATAAAAATATGTATTTATATGTGTAAATATTTTGTAGATTTAAGTTATATATGCATTAGTACACACGTATCTACATGTCTGAATATGCTATAGGTTATACATATTATATATCTTTATATGATTATACATATATACACATATATTATACATACAACACATGTATTACATATATAATGTACACATTTGCAAACATAAATATACAGTGTACAGTACTGGGCCTTCACACCCATCCCTGCAAGTCTCCAAAGGACTGCCCACCACACAAGTCATCAAGCAGGGAGCACCTGTGCTAACTGTGGAGGGGGCAGTTTGGGACCGTACCTTCGACCTCTGCAGCCCCCTCTTGCTGCTGTGAGCAGATGTGCCGCCCAGGCTGGGGCTCTTACCCCAGCCCGCTCACCTCGGCTTCTGGCCCATCATTGGCATATGTGCTGCCCGTTCTTTTCTCTACAGCCCTTGCTTTGCCTTGGTGTGGAGGTCCTAGCCCCCAACTCCTCTCGATCTGTCTTTTGGCACCGAGAAGGAAGGCTTCCGAATGACAGGAGCAGGATGGAACTGTTTTGCTGCCCTCCCCACCTGTTAGGATAAGCCCAGGGAGACTGAGGCCCCCCTGGACCTCGAGGCTGCTCTTAGCACCCCTCACCACCCGCACGAGGGACAGCCTGGGCTGTCTACCTCCCAGCAAGAGAGTTCTGGCCTGCATCCGCTTTCCTCCCTGGGGCTAGAGGGCAGAACAGGAGTCATCACAACTTCCACCCAGGCTTTGGGCTGCCCGCAGTACATGCTGGGGACTCAGCTCCTACCCCGTCCCACCCCGTCCCACCCCTCACCCAGCTCAGCGGCCACAGGTGAGTAGCCAACTGCACTGCCCCAAATCCCTGCAGGAACCAGATGTGGACCGAGTACAGCCTACGTCTCTATGATAGGAGGGATCAGGCGGGGGGTACATCTGGGTCAACGGGGCACAGGAGCTCTTTAAGAGTCCAGTGGCTAATGAAATTTAAAAATACAGTCATTGGGCACCTGGGTGGCTCAATGGGTTAAGGCCTCTGCCTTCGGCTCAGGTCATGATCCCAGGGTCCTGGGATTGAGTCCCGCATCGGGCTCTCTGCTCAGCGGGAAACTTGCTTCTCTCTCTCTGCCTGCCTCTCTGCCTACTTGTGATCTCTGTCTGTCAAATAAATAAATAAAATCTTTTTAAAAAAATACAGTCATTAAGGAGGAAGGCTTGTACTATTCAAAACCGTAGTAGGACATGTTTGGTTAATTAATGTCTTTTTCTATTAGAGGAAGAAATGGACATGACTCTTACTACTCTGTGTTTTTCCAAAATTGTTACTTTTTATTCAACCTTTCTGAAAGTCATATTAGAATTTCCACATTAGCCTTGATACACTCAGAAATGTGAAACTATTTTTGTAAAAAATTTTTGTAAAATTAAAATCTTACAAAATTTTTGTAAAAAAAAATTCTATACCCTGATTACATGTAGAAGATAATTTTAATGAATTCTATTAGAATATCCATATTAACCTAATTTATTTTGAGATATTTTCACATACACACACACACACACACACACGAAGATACACAAACCTACAGCTTTCAGGTCAATATCTCAGAAAAGTCACCATTTATTCTTCACATGAGAGAAAAACTTACCATTGTCATTAAAAGACAATGATAAATTAGATCTCTGGCAAATTGTGTATATAAAAAAACTCAATAGCCTCTTATAAATAAAGATGCAAGCTACAGTGAAAGTATTTTAATATAGCTCGATTGAAAGTAATTTAATTTTATTTTACTAAGGGCTTTAATGCATAATTCTCATAAGTAAGTAAAAGCTGTTCAGTTTTTAATAAAAGTAATTCAATTTTCTTAATCTCTGTGTAATACTACCTGTACTAAGATAATAGGTATATGTTATTAGCTGCTTATGTTCTCAGTGCTTCACATGTATTAACTCATTTGATCCTGACAAATAGTCTGTATTACTTGATAGTATTAACTTCATTGGACAATTGAAGAAAAAGTTATACCATGGTTAAATAATTTACCCAAGGATACAGAACTCCTATTCTGAGTAAGTATACTATTGAAAAAAGTATTGGTAATCTTCAATATACTTGACCAAAACAAAGGTCTGATTTGCAGTAGCATTCACCTACATTGTCACTGAGTAAAACAACCTTCTCTATTATTTGGAAGTCCTGCCAAAATCACTGCATGTCTGCTAATAAATCATGTTTCCCAGAGGACTATACATTGGAGAAGGATAGGACTGGACTGAATAGGATAGGATATAATGGGACAGGATAGGACAGAGAGCAAACATACTTAAGTTTTTCCTTTTTTAACCAAAGTGGGACTTGAATTCGCAACTCTGAGATCAAGACCTGAGTGGAGATCAAGAGTTAGACGCTTAACTGGCTGAGCCACCCAGGAACTCCCATACTTAAAATATTTTAAAATTCCCATACAACTAGAGGCAGGGTTGAGATCTTAGACAAGGAGCTTTAGAAACAACAGAATCTCAGTCTTCTCAGAAAGACCTAGTCCAAATATTCCACTGACAGAATCAGGATTAAGGAATGGCCTTCTCTTCAAGAAATCCGTTTCCTTGAACAAAATGTCTTATTCTAATCTATATTATTGAAATTGTCATTCAGGTGAAATTAGAAATATTAATTAATCTAAGAAATTATGGAATTAATTATGCCAGCCTCTATCAAAAATACTGTGTACAAGCCAAGACCTCATCCAAAAAATTAGATAACAATATTGTTCTTTTACCATAAGCCCAGTCTAAGTTAGTTCTACAAATTGTTCAGGCCTAGTTTCAAGATTCCAGGAGTAGTCCCATCTCCTCACCCTGGCATGGCACAGGATCCAGTCCCTCAGGCACCTCTGACTCTTGCCCAACTAGAGAAGAGGTAATCAAAAAGGCAATGGCCAGATGATATACAAAAATACAACTCTGACCTATAACCTACAGCAACCAGCCCAGGAAGCCAACCTACTATCTACAGTAACAAGCCCAAAAAGCCAAATAATAACCCCTGTATCAACTGGCCCCAAACAGCCAGGACTTGGCTAATAATTGCAATTTTGCTAATTTTTACCTCTGCTTTCAACTTAGTACTGGATAAATGTATTTAGTGGAGATTTCTAAATCTCTACCAAATATAGAAGGAACCAAATACACACACCTAATCAATCACATAGGATGTCCTGCTTCTGCTCAGCCTGCTTTCTGCTTCTCCATGTCAGCAGCCTCCAACCCGAGCATACCTTCAGGTATAAAGCTTTCCCTCCGTCATGCCTGCCTTTGAGTCACTGCTCAACACAAGTGATGATGGCTGACTCCCTTGTGATAGTGAACTCAGAACCACTAGCCTTTGCCTCTTCTCAGGGTCTTCCTTTACTGCCATGAAAATGAGTTCTTCCCAATTCTGCAGGCTCATCTGCACAGCTGTAATCATCTTAGGGATTTGCTCAGCACATCAAAGAAAAGCCCCAGAAGTTCATCCTAAGAACTTCCAGAAGACCCAGGTAGGTCTGAAAAGCATCATCAGCCTCCTGATTAAAAAAAAAAAAAATACATGGATCAGCTCCAGGTTGTCTCTGGAACTGAAGGTGGAACCGGCGCCTTCAGTAATGCATCCTGGCTGAAGAATGGAATCACATTGGGGAGAGCTAAGACTCTCCTGTGACTGTGCCCCATTCCAGGTCACACTCTGACTTCCTTTGTCTGGGGTGTAGTGCAGCCAGTACCACGCTAGCTCTGAAACCAATAAAACAGATTTCCAGATTAATCCCTATCCAATGGAGAGTTTTGTTCCTTCTGCAAATGTCTTTCTGCTTTTCCTATGGCTTCATCAGGCTGGTTTAAAGACTGAAAAGTGGTCAGTGTTCCATACAACCCCCCTTCTTCCCTCCACAGCTAAGTCAACCACCCGTGTATGGAGGCAGCTACTACACAGTAACATTCTGGCAAGAAAAAGAAGAAGTTTTAAGGAATAGTGATACAAGTGGTCTAAAATAAAATACAATTTTTCAGAAAAGCAGGGGACAGAATATAGGCCGATCCTAATTTCATCTCTCCTCATCATCCAAAATAACATTTCAACTCAATTAAATGCCACTGAGTGTAAACCACTGCTAAATTCTTTAGCTTCTTTGAGTATTAAATTTGACCTCGGCAAGAAAATTAACACCCACTTGAGGATACTAGTTTTAGGTATATGAAGTAAGACAAACATGAGCTTCTAACTTTGTCCATCAGTGGCTTAAATCTAAGAACAATGTATTGCCGCAATTTAAAACAAGTAAGTATCGGTATTTTTTCTAGAAGTGGTCAGACTCACGGGGTGAGTCTCTCGTTGTCAAGAATTTATTATTGCAGCAGCCTCTCAGGTTCTATACATTTTCTCCTATAGACACCATATATACATTTCATCCTATAAATGACATGTGTGAATTATATATATAATTGTTTAATACGCTGTGATGTTAATGGGATAAGCTTTCACTTGGGGGCAAACACTGGCTTACGTGTCCCAAGTTAGAGCCTCGGTTTGAACCGCTTTCCCAATTAATCTGCACGATTAATGGATTAATGGGAAGGTAGTTAACTTTTAATGACAACACAGCCAGAGGCTGATTGATTTTAGAGGCTTAATAGCAACTATTTAAAGTCCAGATTTTAGGACAAGGAGACCTACAAATCCAACAACAAAACCAACCAAAGTTGAAAAGGTAAAACAAATAATTACAAAGCAAAGAGATATCAGAGCTCTAAGACCCTGCACACGTCATGAACTTTTCCCAACAAAATGGCCACATGTGACACTGTGATGAAGCGATTGAAGACCGGTCGGTAACACATAACTTTAAGCAGTTCCTTTTACGACCACATCTAAATTTCAGAACTGACTCTTGATTTAAAAAGGACTTACAGGGAAGCTTTAGATAGTATAAAACTCAAAATAATTCAAATAGATTTCAGAATGTAAGACACAGATTAAACTGACATTAAATCCATGGTAGGACAACTACAGTCAGGTGGTAATGAAGACATTTCTTTAAAAGAAAATAGGTTTATAATATATTATACAGAACTTTTTCTTCTCCTTTTTCTTTTTCTTTCTAATAGGTTCATGTAAAAATTCTTGAGTGAATTACACAGACAGTTCTTTGTTTTTCCATAGCCCATTGGGAATTGGGCAGAGACAGAGAAAGTAAATGGCTCCCGTAGTAAGTTTGCTGTTTATTGCTGATGTAACAAATTGCCACAAACTTGGTCTCTGAAAGCAACAAAAATTAATTATCTTACAGTTCTGATGTCTGAAGTTCAGACTTAACTTCATTGGCTAAAATAAGGTTTCAGCAGGGCGATGTTTCTTCTGGAGGCTCTGGGGGAGAATCTGAGTGCTTCCCTTTTCTACCATCTACAGGCCCATTCATTACCTTACATATGGCCTCTGATTATCACACCTCTCCCTGACTCTCCTGCTGCTTCCACTTTTGAGAATTCTTGTGATGACACTGAGCCCACCTGGATAATCCAGGATAATCTCCCCATCTCAAGAGCCTTAATCTAATAACATCTGCAAAATCCTTTATGCCCTACAAAGGTAACATAGTCAAAGATTCCAGGGATTAAGATGTGCACATCCTTGGAAGGCCATTACTCCGCCTACCACAGTTACCAAACTAGAGGTGTAGAACCAAGAAAGGAAATTTTTTGCAGATTCTATGCCTCAAAATATTGCCCATTCATTGTTAAAATGCACTTTTGAGTCTGATGTGGGGACACACATATATTGCTTTAAAGATGAGAACGCCCATTTTTAGTAAGACATTAGAGTTAATGGAATCCACACATATGATCGCAATTTGAGACAGACAAGACTGGTTCATTCCCAAAGCCACTTGGAAGATTACCCCAAGCCTCTCCTCAGTGCACAAAGCTGGGACATTTTGAGCAACTGCTTCCTTTGAAGTCACAACCATACTTCCCTTTACTATATGTTACTCCTCCTGAGAGCCACCACCCCTCACTCCCTTCTGGAAGGTCCCTAACCTGAAGAGGCATCTATCATGGCACCTCCTAAGTGGTCTGGGTCTCCACTTGCTGGGATCACATGATCAGCATCACATTGTACCTGTCACCCTACATGGAAGCCAGCATGTGGTGTAGCATAGTGAGTTCAAGTACAGCTTTGGAGCCATCCTCTCTCGGCTCAAGTCCTGCCTCTTCCAATTACTAAGTGATCTTAAAAGCTTCATTGAAATTGCCTCCCCCCATCTCTAAATGGGGATCACGATTATACTAAGGTAAATAGGGGTTTCTGAGGATTAAATGAGTCAGCATATAAAGAGTACTGGCACCAGGTGTATAAGTACATATAAGTGTTTATGATTGCTGCCCTAAGTGTTTATTATTATAAATCCAAAACTTCAAGAGTTGGAAATGAATAAAATTTAGCTGGATATCTCTTACAAAATTTTATTATAGGAATTTTCCCTTGAGAAGGAGAGAGGGGGTAGCATTTAACATGCTAAACACAGTGTCATCCTACCCTCTAAAAAAAATGAAAAAAAAATTGGCACAGAATTACTAACCCAAAAAAATGAAAAAAAAAATTGGCACAGAATTACTAACCCGAACCAGTTGCGATGCACTGGTTTCCCATTAAGAAACAATTTTTAATGTTCCAAAAGACCATATTTTTCTTTATATCTCTCAAGCTTTAGATATATTTTCTTTTCTTTTATTTAGATTTAGATTATTCCAGGGAAACAGGATTTAAGACTGCATATAATACAGAAATTGAGTGGCCACAATTCCCAAGGAAAGTGGAAAGGAATTCAGAGAACACGGGCATCTTTTCATTTGGACACCTTTGATGATGTCGTTAGAATGTTCAGGAGCATTCACGCTGTGCCCAGCAAGATCACATGTGCACGAACTCACAGCAATGATGACCTCCTAAGTGTGTGCTATTTCCATTAACTGATATTTTCAACCTGAAATTGGGATGTTTTAGACTTTGATTCCTAGAGGGAAGATTGAGTAAGCCTCAATTCAATTCCTATTCTAGTCATATTAGATGATATTTCGACATTTCTGAGCAAATGCTCCATTTTATTACTAAATTATTTTGAGAGTTGTTATTTGTGTCTCGAAATATCGCACTTAAAGATGAAGGCTGAAATGCTGCATAGTGATAAGGAGTTTTTCTGCAGATAAATGCTTTTTAATAAGTGAACCCATAAAGCAATTTTAATAAACAGCTATTTCTAACAAAGGGTGGGAGAGAGGGTACTAAGCCAACTAGAAACAATAACCTTCCTTGAGTAATAACATGAAATTAGATGGAGGATATTTCCATTTCATTGGTTAAGATTATTGTGTTTGATTTCATAATCAAGCGACAGACAAGCTCGACTGGCCTTGGGGTACATTCCCACTCTGCTTTTGACAGCTTAGTTAAAACCTGGCTGAGCAGATAATGAGTTCGCTCAACAGAAGAGGCTGATAGCTGCTCTGAACTCTAGAACCTCCCTCTTTCCAACAAGGCCACACCCTCACTACAGAACCACAGGCTCCTGCAAGGACACCTGGATGTCTCCAGCCCCTGAGCTCCTTAAATGTAAGTAGCACCATGGAAGGCAGCTCTCTGCTGGAAAGACAGCCAAGTGTGTGAATCCTTCAGGAGGCAGAATTCTAAGACAGCCCCCAAAATTCCAGCCCCTTGCTACCAGAATGTAAGACACAGATTTTGAATAGCACTGCTCAGTTTTGCGTTGTGCTATGAGAGCTATCAGTTTTAAGTCATAGTAGTCTTGAAAAAAAAAATGACATATCATGGCCATTTGTGATACCTCAGCATATTCACATAACCTTCTCCCCTTGAGTGCAGGCAAAATCTGTGCATTCGATGGGATATCATTCCTGTGATTATATTACATTAAATGGCAAGAGGTATTTTGCAGATGTTGTTAATTAACTAAGATCCCTAATTTAGCTGATTTTTAGTTACTAAAAAGGGAGATTATCCTGGGTGGACATGACCTAATCAGGGGAGCCCTTCAAAGAGTCCTAAAGGTCTAAGACACAAACAAGAAGCATGAGTGAAACTGCTCCCACCAGCCTTGAAGGAGCAAACTGCCAGGTTATGGTAAGCACCTGCCTCTAGGTGCTCAGAACAGACCCAGACCGAGAGCAAGCAAGACAATCAATGGCCTCAACTGCAAGGAAGTAAACTCTGCTAACAAACAAGTGACTCCAAGCCTTAGACAAGACTGCAGGACACACCCTGTGTGCTTCTAGGTCTTTCATCTCTTTCTAAAAACTACTGTAACCCTTCCAACATCCTGATAACATTCCTTATACCAAATACTGGGAACTCGTTTACTTCCTGGTCTCTCAGTGTATCTGAGGTCCCATATTATTTACAAACACCATTCTATTAGTCATTAATGTTATCCTAGGTATACATACTATGTCTCAAATTAGATCAGAAATAACTTAAAAATAGAAAATACGTATTTCCATTCCTTTGCATATCCCACCATGATCTACTAATAATAGTAGATACTAATAGTCATCATTTGACTTTAGAACTTAAAATACTAACATACCAAAATACTAAGAGTCGCCATTTGACTTTAGAACTTAAAATAATTGGCTTAAAATAATCCTTGGAACTTTGAATATGCTGAAGGTATCACAAGTGGCCATGATATGTCATTTTGTTTTTCAAGACTACTATGACTTAAAACTGATAGCTCTCATACTGCAACACAAAACTTAGCAGTGCCATTCAAAATCCTTCTCTTTTTCCAAGCTAATTGTTTATATACTTTTCCTACACACACTTCTCTGGAATTAGTATAATGTATAGCTTTTACTTTGTTTTCATGTATAGAAGTTATCACTTTCACGTTAGTTCCTACAAAATTCTGAGTTGACCCAGATTTGCTCACTCGTTCTCACCGCAGCTCTCCAGTATAAAAGCCATCTTCCCAACCTAGCACTCGGGTTCTTCCCTGGCATATGTCATAGCGTCTAATCTACGACATCTTCATGGAGAGCAGCTAAAGCATTACTAAGATGAACTGATCGATGCCAACATACCAGTGACATTTTAACGGGCGTCCTCTAGAGAAAAACGCTAAAAACAGCAATAGTTATGTGTAGCGTGTGTTAAGTTCCAGCCACATCAAATCCTTACCAGAATCCTGCGAGGAAAACACTGTCTCCATTTTCTAGATGTGGACTTGAAGGTCAGGAATTTAAATTTCCTGCTGAAGGCTTTGGCTTATGATTTTTTGCCATTCGGCGCCTTCACTTTGAACAACTACGTTACGTCACCAGCACAGCTCTCCCACTTGGTTGCCCAAGCCATCGAAGAGTTACTTGAGGAAGAACACTGAATACGCTGTCCTAAGTGGACACGACGTGGGACAGGAGAGGTTCTTTGTATAAAGGACAATGGAACACGTTCTCTGTGGTGACATTTCTTTAAATGTGCATCAGTGATGCTCTAAACATCACTTGCAAAAAGTTGGCTTATTCAACCTTTTTTGAAGATAAAATATGGTGACAGATGCAATTAAAAATCCCTACCAGGTTTTTGCTCCATTCCTTTGCTTGGTAAAAGAGATCCCAAGGGTCTGCATATGAGAAACCTTATAAAAGGGTGATCGTCCTGGAACTGGTTGGCAACCCAGTTGGCCAGTATGGCTGCAGGCAGCTGACCCCTTGGAGAGCTTCATATGGCTGCAGCCCCCATGACTTCCAGGATGTGGTCACTTCACTCACTGGCTTTCTGCCTAAATTTCACATTCCAATGAATTTCTCCACTTGGAGATTGAGAATTGAGGCCAGCATTAAGGCTTTGGCAGCTTCTCAGCACTGTCCCTCCTCCCACCCTACCCCTACACACATGAATGCAGTCATCTAAATAATCAAATTGCCCTCCATAAAACCCAGAGCATTTATTCTAATCTCATCTTTAACTCTACTTCCTCTTGTCCCATTAACCCTTCATATCAATGCTCTACGACCATTACATTTTGGTTAAATGTGATAATCACATTTTGATTAAACGAGCAGTTGTGTTCAGGTTCATTGCTCTGCGCCACTGCGAAACCATCAGCTTGGAATCTCCTCCACACAAGGAGCCTGAGGAGGTCCACAGGCTCAAGTGCCCTCCTTGTCCTCAGGGCACCCTGTGTAAGACTCTTACACAATAATTAATACACTGAAATTCTGTGCTCACATGCTTCCGTCCCTGTCTATATGTTCAACCCCACAGTGTGGTTGGAAAGGCCCCATGCTTCTGGCTGTGGCAGTAAAATAAAAGAGGTGGGTGTAGAGACACTGAGAGGCAAACAGCTAGTAATATGTGACTACTCGCAGAGACGGGTGAAGGTAGCGGAGAAAAATGACTCATAGGGTTTCTGGCTGTGGGTTACCAGAAAAAGATGAGGCATCTGATAGGAAGAGGAGAGGATAGGAGAGCACACATGACTTCTGGATTCTAGGTTAGCATCTGACTTATCAGGTCTTTTAGTACAAATATTACTATTAAAGAAATATATAAAACAGACATCTTTATAGCTTGCACATGCCAAACAAAATCGCAGATGGCGAGTTGTTTGTAGTTCTTGGGTAAAGTGACCTGAAAACAGCACGCTGGAGGATTCACATATAACCGTTAATACAGTGAAAGCTTATCTATCCATTGACCAATCAATAGATTGATCATAAATTTGGGGGCTTCTTTTTGATTAGTAAATGTTGACAAGTTTAAGACATAACAACTAACTACTTCTAAGCCTGAAAATGTATATTTCATTTAAGCTAAGGGAAGTTTAAGTGCTGGATTGGAATCAAGATCTTCCTATAAACTTCCTACCTCATTCTATAGTACTAAGGATTTAATTTCCATTGTAAATTAACTCATAATATGCACATCTGGAAGAACGGGTCCTTTGTTTTTTAGAGCTACAACATAATAAATCAAATATATTATTGTTGAATAAAAATAAATATAAATAATCATCTTTTATTATAGCTCATTCAATACCTCAAGTTGTTTGCAGTGTAGATCATTTCCAGTGCAGGGCACATTCTTACTTATTAGAATTCTGAATATATATGTTTGCTGGTTTTAAGCAACATTTAAATTAAATAAGTGTATTACAAATGCTGAAAGCGAAATGGCCAAGAAGAGCCAGCTAAATAGCATCATCAATTGTAACAGCTTTCTAAAGACCAGTTGCTGGTTTGGTTGGCCTTGAAATTCAGATGTTTAAAATATTAAAACACTTATTAAAAGAGAAGTTTCCTTCTCATTTTTAGTAAGTCCTCTGAGTTCACATACACATCAGTAAAGGTTATTTCTTGACAACTCTGTCGAGTAAAAACATTCTGGGTTTTTCTTCATAGCTAGACATGTCCAGGGACATATTTTTAAAATGTAATAGCTGCTGGTGGATGGGCCATTCAAAGCCTCAAATGCTTCCTGCCTCAAATGCTTCCTGTCACAGATTTTAAACCTCACGAGATGGTGTAACACCACAGAACACGCTGGAGAATGGAAGCTTCCTGGAAGGGCGGTTACCTCAGCTCTTCTCAGTACTTGGAATATATCAAATATGGTCAACAATTCAACAGAATTTACCTCTGGCTTCCAAATCCTTAGATACAGCAAAAGAAGTGAGTTCAACTATCATATGATCTCCTTGATATGAGGAAGTGGAGATGCAACATGGGGGGTTGGGGGGGTAGGAAAAGAAGAAAAGAAACAAGATGGGATCGGGAGGGAGACAAACCATAAG